>VMKM01001507.1:0-134721 GCA_008360985.2 Macquaria ambigua | reverse complement strand
CTCCAGAGCCTGATCCAGGATCAGTGATCATTTCAACTTTGTCGTTATAGCTACCGTCCTGTAGAGGGTGCCAAATATCAAATTAAAATGGTCACCAGAGAACTCAGTCGAGTCTCTACATGGTCTGTACTATTACTTGTCCTACTCGTGATGATGTGTGTCAAGTAGTTTGGTTTGCAAACAAGCTTAGCCCAAATAAAATGAAGTAGTACGAGTCTACACGGTAAACAAAATGAATAGGGCTATACCTGAAAGAAACACATGGACAAGCATAATTTAATCTTTGACAAATCCCCCAAAACGGAGGGAAAGACCATAAGCAAACTATGAAAGTTAGCTAGGACCTGTCATCTCTTGCTCTAACTGCTACAGCGCGTGGCATCACGTTAAGAAACGGTAACGGTTATAGGGTTGATAATGGCTGGATTTGGATGACAACTTCATACTTGGAAAAAAGAAACGGCACAAACAGAAAATGTGGCCAACAGGCATCTATAATTATCGGGTGACGGAATTTTAGTAAGAACATAAAAATATGTTTTAATAACTTTACAGTAGGTTAATGTTAAGTTAACAACATGTAATATATTAACTAACAGCAAACTGACTCAGAGATAGTTTGCTAACGGTAATGTTAGCGCAGTTAACGTTATCACAATGACAATGCTAGCATTAGGCTAACCTAGTTACCGGAACTAATTTAACAGCAATTACAGTAACTAGCTTTTGCTTTTATATGTCTTTACAATGATACATTAACGTAGTTGAACATTAACCAGCCAATTAGCTAACTAGCTTAGTTAGTTGCCCTAGTGTCTGTGCTAGTGTGTAAGTTAACGTTAACCGCTATTAGCTAGTTTTGGGGCAGGGTGTATCATACTCAATGTAATGTTAATATAAGGTAACTCATTAATTGAAAAAACTGGAAAAATACACTTGCGGTAATTTATAAGCGTACCGATATTACCACCTCTTTGGGGCTTCATCAAATAAGTCACTGTGTGTATTAGCTAGCAAGATATACTAAATTAGAGAAGGCAATTTCTGAAGAAATTGTGAATGCTGGCTGCTGAAATGCTGACGCTAAACTGGATAGCTGGCTTGAAATGTTGAATAATACTGAATGATGTTGAATATTTTAAAATTTGTTGAAAGGCTTGCACTAAACTGGATAGCTGGATTGAAATGTTGAATAATAATGAAAATGTATGAATGATGTGGAATATGAATGTATGAATGATGTGGAATATTTTAAGGATTGTTGAAAGGCTGACGCTAAGCTGAATATCTGGCTTGAAATGTTGAATAATACTGAAATGTATGAATGATGTGGAATATTATATTCTAAGGTTTGTTGTTGAAAGGCTGACGCTAAACTGAATAGCTGGCTTGAAATGTTGAATACTGAAAATTTATGAATGATATTGAATATTTTAAGGATTGTTGAAAGGCTGACACTAAACTGGATAGCTGGCTAGTTTGTAGTTTAAAGTATGAATAAGTAGAAGTTCTTGAAAAGGATGTCCCAGTCCTGTCTGACCCTCATCTAGGGCTTTTATTTTGAAATCAGCTGTTATCAGCTATGGGCTTTTGTGTGAAAATCCAGCCTTGTTCATGCCCCCCCATGCTTCCAGCATTCACACCAATTACAGGAAAATAGTGCATGAGGCTCCAGCATTAGCGGCTGGCTAATTATGTTTTTTGATTTAATCTAGAGAGGATAAGCAGAGAAACGCTCTTTATGATGGATGCACATGATCCAAAGGAAAACAAGCATGAATCTCAGGTAAATGGATTTAACACATTTACATGTAGTTTACAGAATACAAGTAAACAAATCTATTTAATTACTGCTATTTACAATCCTTGTCTTCCTCAGGCCAAATACAAGCAGGCAAGAGAAGAGCGAAAGAAGCTCATCACCCCTGCACACAAGTACATGATTGACATCCTGGCTGACAGGCCGTCCTTGCAGCCAACAGCAGTAGAAGAATTTATTTTAGATTCTTCATCTGTGAGTTTTTCCCATGGGTTTTGACAACCAGTGCACAGAATGTCCTATAAGAGAGGTCATTAATCATCCCAGTGGTTTTGGACAGTTTGACCTTCTATGCAGCCACAATCAGGTTTCTGAACAAGAGAAATGAGAGAGCCAAGACTTGACATTGATATAAAGAGATCCCTTTTGCATCTTGCAAAATATGTGGCAGTTGTACATTCTCATTTTACCTTCCAGATAGAAATTCTAAACATCATTAACCTACACACATGTTTCCAACAATTCCAAACAGAATACATGTTTGGTGGCATTCAGGAAAAATCCTCAGTCAACCAGATCAAGTTCACATGTTTTGGTTTCTCTCTGTCAGAGCATAATATCCATGATGGCAAAGTTTTATGATGCTTCCAAAAATGTTGCAAATTGCCAATACACATCAACACATTATATTGGTGCGTATTTCGGTCTGCCACTGTGTCTTTTTTCTGTGCTAAAAAGCTCGCCAAAGCAGGATTCATGTGTGCATGAATTGATTACTCAGCCTGGGCAGGAAGGCCCGCCCAAAGCCAGTTGATTGACAGCTTGGCCCTTCAAGAAAAAGCAAAAGCAATAAAGCAAAAGCAAAAGGGGAATAGCAATAGCAATAAGGGAAAAACAAAAGCAAAAGGGGAAAAGCAAAAGCAATAAGGGAAAAGCAAAAGGAAAAATAATTATTTGTCTTTACATATCCACATTTATTTATTCTTTTATTTGTTTCTCTTTATATTTCCACATTTATTGTTTTATTTCTTCCCAGATTTATTTTTTTATGAGAGCAAAATAACACAACACAAACTGCCGCTGAAGTTAGTGCAAAGCTCAGTGTTGCAGCAGACGCAGAGTTGAAGATCAATATAGCTCAAGCAGAATATCGTCCTGTTGCCGCCCGAGGAAACATCCTTTACTTCCTCATCACAGAGATGAGCATGGTCAATGTCATGACTTACTCTACTAACTACTACTACTACTAATCAACACCTTTGTCTAAAAAGAACTAAAATTAAACAAAAAAAGATGGCAATTAAAAAAATAGTGGTAAGTGGCCAGGTTATACAGTAGGTGCTGTAATGTGCTCCAAGGTGTATAGATGTAGAAAATAATTGCCCTGGTGGCAGAAATGCCACTTTGTGTTGTAGAATTCTTCATCTTTACTTTGTCCTTTTATCATATTAAGACACCTTGTGGCACATTCTGTCTCTGTCTCTCCTTTGTTTACTATGTGTTACTATCATGAATATGCTTTTGCAGGTCTGAGAAGTCTTCTAAAACTCTGACCTATGAAGTGTTCAGATATACATTGAGAGGCCTGTATGAAAACCACAAGTTCATCTTCACACTCTTGCTGGTCCTCAAGATTGACTTACAGAATAACACTATAGAGCATAACGAATTTCAGACTCTTATTAAAGGTAAGATAATCATCCTTGCCAGTAAAATCTAATGCACCTTTTTGTTGGCATCTGAGAACATGATAACTTCTTTAAATATACAAATAGGTGGCGCAGCCCTTGACCTGAAGACCCCCAAAACCATTCAGTTGGATCCTGGATATGGTATGGTTAAATTTGGTGGAACTCAGAAAATTGCCACAGTTCACTAACATAACCCAGGTGAGCTTAAGTTCCATGGATCATACATCTGGATCCTCCATAAAAGTGTCCTTACAAGTTGTTGCTATTGACATATTTTGTAGGTGTCTCAAAATGGGAAACCCTGGAAAGCATGGGTCAATCTCGATGCCCCAGAGGAAGGTGTCATCCCAGATGGATACAAATCACTCAATGTCTTCCGTAAACTTCTGCTAATAAGGTTAGATCCTGCTGCCAGTCATGTTGCTTATGTGATCAGATACACAATATGATATTTAATACAATAATCTTACAAGCTATTTCTTACACAGGTCTTGGTGCCCTGACCGTACCTTGTCTCAGGCCAGAAAGTATGTAGGAGAATCCATGGACATGAGGTTTGCTGAGCCAGTCATCTTGAACATTCACAGCACATGGGAGGAGAGTGACCCTCGCACCCCTCTGATTTGCTTCTTTTCTATGGGCTCAGATCCCACTGACCAAATTGAAGCACTTGCTAAGAAACTTCAACTTGGTGAGCTTTACCCTATTAAACTTACAACTTTCATAAGCTTCACATCTTGACCTTGAAGAATCGTACATGTGCTGCATGTCATGATCTTACTACATTGTTGTTTCTTATAGAATGCAGAGCTATATCCATGGGGCAAGGGCAAGAGGTGCATGCAAGGAACCTTGTTCAGACATCAATGACACAGGTGTGCATTCTAAGTTAATCAAGTAGTACGTTGTATGAATGAGTATTTTTAAAGTGATGGCTGACCTTTTAATCTGATCTGTGGCCTCTGTATCTGAATGTATAGGGAGGCTGGGTCCTTGCCACCTGGGCCTGGAGTTTATGGATGAATTGCTGGAAACTATCTCAACTGCAGAGACCATGCATGAAACCTTCAGGGTGTGGGTCACCATGGAACCACACAATCAATTCTCCATCACACTCCTACAGGTGACACTTTACAAAGCTTTTATGTGAGGTGTTATGGATTTATTGCTTCATGTATTACATACTCATGTATTTCCTGACCTAACCTCTACAAATACTATGGAGCACTTATATACAGTACATTGACAAGCTTAGAGCAATTGTTTCTCATCTGTTTACCTTTAGTCCTCTATCAAGTTTACCAACGATCTGCCCCAGGGAGTGCGTGCTGGCTTGAAACGAACATTTGCAGGAATTTCACAGAACCAGTTGGAAGTCAGTAACCTGCCCATGTGGAAGCCTTTGCTGTACAGTGTGGCCTTTCTCCACACTGTTGTGCAGGTACTGTCCATTCCAAAGGCATGAATAAAGATAGATAGAAGAAGAAGAAGAGCGTTATTTAGAGGAGCCAATGAAGAAATATATAGCTCTTGGCACAGTTCAGACTAGAAGCAGAACAAAATATAGAGGGACTCCTGACATAGCCCCACTTCTTTTGATAATTCTTAGTTTTTTATTTTATTATTTGAAAAGAGAAATTAATGGCTTTAACTCCTGTATACATTGCCATTCCTCTGTAATTCTGCAATTCAGGGTGTTATGTGTAAGGTAAGCCTAGCCTGTTATGACTGAGTCATCAATGTTTTTAAATGGCAAAGTGTGCTTAACAGTAACTCTTTGATTGAACAACGTAATACAAAATACAAAAGAACAAAAAACTTTGTTGTCTGTGTTCTTGAGTTTTTTCTTTCCAAGACAGTTAGGTAAGAATGTTCTTCATAATCACAGTGTTCTTCTTTAGTATTAATTAATGCTCATTGACTTGATTTTATATGTAATCATTTGTTTTATTGGTGCCTTTTTTAGGAACGATGCAAATTTGGACCATTGGGTTGGAACATACCGTATGAGTTCAACTCTGCTGATTTTACTGCAAGTGTTGAATTTGTTGAGAAACACTTGGATGATTGTGGCCCCAGGAAGGTGAGGATTCGGCAACAACAGTCTAACTTTGAAGATTAATTTATCATCTTCCCTCACTTATCATTTTGTGCTTTTTTCCCACAGGATGTGTCATGGGTAACTGTGCGACTATGACAAATGCCTACTCAAATGTTTTGCACACGTAATAATCCCATTTCTGTGTTGACTCGTGTTACATCTCCTTGATCAATAATTTTATTCATTTGTTATAATACATGAGACTGGGTGTTTTTCATTGCAGGTGTGGTTCAGTAAAAAGATGTTTGACCCATCATTTTGCTTCTACACGGGCTACAAAATCCCAGTGTGCAAGACAGTAGAGGAGTACATGGAATGCATTCAGAGCCTGCCCGCTGTGGATTCACCCCAAGCTTTGGGGCTGCATCCTAATGCTGATATCACGTAAGGAAACATCTATCTAAACTATTAATGATATAGATACTGTTCTTATAATGTGTGTTATTATAATGTGTAATATTATTGCTAACATAGTAGCATTTATTCTTTGTGTTCAATGTTGACTAGGTATCAGACGAACACATCTGCTGAAGTGGTAGACACCATCACAAATATCCAGCCCAAGGAAAGCGGAGGGGGATCAGGAGTGACTCGGGAGTCCATAGTTTACAACATGGCGGCAGACATGTTGGAGAAACTGCCCCCTAATTATGTGCCACATGAGGTCAGTTTGTTTGATCATTAGGATTTTAGTCACCAACATTTGCACCAACTAAAATCTAAACTCTGCAACTTTTATGGGTTAAGGTCAAAGCCAGGCTGTTGAAGATGGGAGCTCTGAACCCAATGAACATCTTCCTACGTCAGGAGGTGGATCAAATGCAAAGGATCATCGGTGTGGTGCACACTAGTCTGACTGACCTGAAGCTGGCCATTGATGGTACTATCATAATGAGCGTATCAAGAAAGGCCTTCGAGGCGGCCTTGCCACGACAAGCCATATCAGGTAGCAGGGAGAAGGACCCAAAGTGCAGACAGGTAGACAGGAGCAGTCCAAGGATTTATTCAGGGAATACAAAACTCACACAAACTCAGGGACAGACACGCAGGGAATCCACAGGGGCGACACACGAGGAGAACGTCCAACACATCACACACAGTAACATCAGTAATCAAAATCCAAATGCAAGGAAACGTGCAGACAATGACGCCCCCGAGAACAAAGGGAGAGGACCGGTATATATATAGGGGAGGAGACAATGAGGGAAACAGACACAGGTAAGTAACAAGACACAGGTGCAATCAATCAAAAAAGGCGGGAAAAGAACAAAGACAGGAAATAAACAGCACACAAAGAAACAAGAACAGTAATTTCAAAGTAAAACAGGAAACACAAAACCAAATAACACACAAGTCCACACTAAGGTCCTTGGGATCATGACAGAGCGAGGTCAGATTACTGATTCATCCCATTAATCTCTCTAAAACACCAGGACTTTACTGTTCGTTTCTTAAAATACTAACTTCAGTACATGTTTGTAATTCAATTCTAAAAGAATGTTCCACAATGAATATTGACTGAATATTTGCATAATGCAATACTGAAATGTTTTATTTTCAATGTTAAGTGCAAAAATTATTTTTATTCCTGAATATATCATGATTTAACTATCTTGCAAAATAACATTTTCGTGAGGGTTTAAAGTGCTGTGAAACTACTGATCTGTACTTGACTCCTAGAACCTCTGTGATGCCCTGGACAATATTTTTGATGCCCGTGTGCCAAACCTGTGGAGGAAAATCTCCTGGGAGTCATCCACACTGGGCTTTTGGTTCACAGAGCTTCTGGAGAGAAACAAACAGTTCCACAGCTGGGTGTTTGAGGGGAGACCCAAAACCTTTTGGATGACGGGCTTCTTCAACCCACAGGGTGAGTAACAGGTTTTTGTAGAGTACGGCATTATTAAACTTGTCTTACACCAATAAATAGAATTAACACTAGGCTGGTTGTATTCATGCTTAAGTCACTGTAGTTTTTATAGTTTTGAGCTTAAAGGAAAATAAATGAATCCCAACAGAATAATCCTGATTGATTGAGACATGTTGAGTTTGTCGGTGGTAAGATGTGCTAAAGTGAAGACTTTCAGCAAATGTCACCATCAGCTGGGATTGAATTGATATCACACATAATGTGTTTCCTGGGGGATGTTCGCAGGATTCCTAACAGCTATGAAGCAACAAGGGCAAACAAAGGCTGGGCTCTGGACACAGTCACCCTGCACAACAAAGTACTGAAGCAGGCAAAGGAGGAGATCACAGCCTCGCCCACAGTGAGTCAAAAAGCATGGAAATACTAGCAATACACCAGCTAATAGTAATGATCTATCTAAAATTCAGCTTACACTGATATAAACTTGGTTGGACATTGTACGACAGAATTGTCTGCTCATGTTGATTGTGAGACAAGTGAACAATTGGTGCTTATTCTTTTAGGGAACATGCATTATTCTGTCACTGACTGCCTTTCGTCAATAGGAGGGAGTTTATGTTTATGGTCTGTACCTGGATGGCGCCAGCTGGGACAGGAAGAACACCTATCTCATCGAGTCCTCACCTAAAGTGCTTTTCACACCCTTGCCTGTCATCCACATGTTTGCTGTCAACTCCACTGCTACTAGTTATATGTAGTGTATTACACAAATGCCTCTAATCAGTATATTGGCCAGGTAGCGTGAGTGACCTCTCACATGTTGCAATTAATACTAACGATAAATTCCATTAATATCAAAACTTGATTAATTCTAGTTCATTTCCATCTGACTTAAAAATCTTGACAATGTTATTCTGGTGGAAGTTGAGTTGTATTGGAATTCTGACAGGCATGACTGAACAGTGAGCACTCAACAATCATGTAAGCAGCACTATAGGTAAATGATGCTAGTGTTTGAGAATGTCGTATTAAACATAAATCCACTTGCAGAACTAATTACTGTGCAGGTATAATCAAGTTCTTATTAGTCACTCCCTGTAAAATTGTGCTTCTGACATGAGACAGGTGTTCTATGTCCACAAACCAATGCATCACTTGCTTGTTGTGAATTAAAATAAGCAGTGTATTCAGCCATCTAGGCAACAATTTAGTACAAACATACTGTTTGGAATCCATTGTAATCAACTGAACTCAAGCTGACCACAGGCAGTGTTCTCCCTTAATTCGGGAACTTCCATTTTTTTCCCGGGGGTGTGATATGGAAAGGATTTTTAGTATGACCGCAACATTTTACGGTCCAGCGGGGAGAAAAAAAAGACCTATAATTGTATATAACAGATCATTACAAAAACGTTTGATGCTCACAGTCTCATTTATTGTAAAGTTCTGAAAAACAACATAACAGCAATGAGAGGTTACTTAAAATCTTACTACTTGAAAGTCTTATTTGAGTGACATACATTAGGACTTAAAATAGCTACACAGAAAAACAATGTTCACTGCTTACATCTTTTAGAAGCAGAAAAGGTAGAGAAAATATGTGACTTCCAAAAACTCATAGCTTGGGGTATTGACATCTATCTGGTGGCAGATAGATAAAACCATTAAAACAGATAAGAGGTTATTTTGACAAAACACTGACATCATTATGGTTTAGAACAATGTTTATTTTTGAAAAACCCCTTTTACAACCCCCTTTTACATTTTTGAAAACGCCCTTTTAAGATGGCAAAGAGGAACACACTCAGGTCAATTGTCTATATTGAAGACACACCTTGTGTTGCCAGTCTGGTTTCCCTTTAGTTGCCTTCGACACTCACTAAAATGGCTTCTTAAGATCAGTGTTAGTTAGGCATTTATTAGTCAATTAAGGTTAAGATGAGTTACAGGGAGTGAATGTTAGTCAATGCAATGAATGCAAAAATTAGGCCATTAACATGTGTACCAAGGCAAGGGAGGGAGTGATGTTTGAGTGACATGTCCTTTTTCTCAAAGTGAACACTGGGGTGAAGACGAGCAACTGGCGCCAGCCATCAAATCCCCCCCACCCTCTGAGTGATCCCCAATTATGTCAAGAGGGGAAAATGGTGTCCCTTTGAAAAGTGTTCTTAATCAAACCCAATTAATTCCGCTCCTTTCCCTTATTATTTCCACAGTGGACCATGTCCCGGTAGTCAGCCTGTTAACTACAGCCTGGGCCCCAGCGAAGGTCACGCTTGGCCAAGCAAAAAACATAATAATGTGTGTAATTAATTACTAGTTCTGAGTGCGTCTAGCAAATTCTGGGTGATGCTACATTAAGTCTTTATGACAAAGGTGTGGTGAGAGAGGGTTATGACTAAGTATAGCATAGTCTAACACTTATCATCGGCATCCTTTCCACTGATTTATTATGCCAAACTGCTGAGGCATATAAATGGTATGCGTATTCAGCAACTGCTCTCCCCGCAAAACTAAAGGGTAGCAATTAATAGCAGGGCAGTGAGAGAAATAACTTTATTAGGTGCATTATGTCCTATGCTGGACGATTATTTTCATAGTGCCTACATATTATTTGGTTTGATATAATTTTTCTTATTATAATGTTCCCAAGAGTCAACTATGCCAAGAGTTTCCTGCTCTTGTCTCTGACAAAATATTCAAGACTCAAAGACTAGTATTAATCTTACCAACAAGTCTAAAAGACATCATATGTACAGACAGGAAGCAAGTTTCCCTATCCTGTGGCTAAACTACATCCTTAAGGGTTTGAGCAGTAGCAGTCAAAAGCTAGGGAAATATTTATTTTGTCCTATTTTAAATGGTGTGTTCTAAAAGATCACAGGCACAGGTTTTAACCCAACTCATCATCAGTCTATTTCTGATGCAATGCTGCCTAAGCAAGTAGCTTTGATACTTGAAGTCTCACTTCTTCAGCACTGACAATGCAAACTGAGACATCTATCTCACTAAGACTTAACAACAGTACATGCAAAAAAATTCAACAGTTTCTCTTATTGTCCTACCTGCCCCTCTGGTAGCTCAAGTGCTGCTCTGGGGCAATGTTATCAAATCAAATATAATAACTGCAACCCTGCACACAGAAGAGTTTTTTATTTTCACCCTTAGAGAATCTTTGCACACCACTGTTCCTTTGTAATATACTGAAGCTTGAACACCTCTCATAAAGCCACTGTTTTAGTACCTACCCCAACCTCCACATCTATTTTACTATAGATAAAAGCTGTGAAGCATCTGACAGAAGTATCTGATTGATGTCAACAAAGAAAAAAGAAGATGACTGTGTCACAAAAATGGTGGAGTTTAGGTTGTCTGCCTACTAATACATTGTTGCAAAGTACTCAGGTGCAAAATAGATCTCTGTAGAAACTGCTATCCAAAAATAAATTGGAGCAGCTAAGCCACACAGGCTAATGGAGGGCAATTAGAGCTTGAGCCCTTGTGGCCTCTGCAGCCTAGCAGGCGGGGCCTCCTGACACCCCTGGTTGGGCCTGATGAAGTGGAGCTTCATCTGTCTAACAGCCTGGCAAAGCTCCACAGTCCTGGACGAACACAACAGGCCTCATCATGCCAGCTCGCTCTGTCGCAGCTTTCATGGCCTATTGTACACTAGCGCTCATTAAAGGCACTAAGTCATGTTGGTGGCTCACTAATGCATGTGTAGAAAGAAAAACAAGATCCACAATCAAAGTGCTTCTACAGTGGTGCTATTGTAACTTTATTCTGTGTTTTGCACATGGGAAATAAAGGTCACATTCTAAAAACGTGAAAGGACTAGAAATTAGTATATAATGGTATCGAAAACTGATGAAAACAATATTTAAAAATAATAAACATCCTCACACGTTTATAAATGTGTGTTCTAGTAATAAGAAATGTTCTTTTTTATGTCTTTGGCTTTTTAGTCCACAACAGGGATTATAACAAAATAAAACAACAAAACCTATAAAACTGACAGTGTGGATGCTGTCAGTTCTAAAGGCCATGATATACAGATAATGTTTTAAAATGATGTAAATGACAATTCTTCCTTACACTTCATTATGGTGTCCACAGGGTACTTCCATTGCCAGATAAATTTCCCTCAAAGCATTGCCACAGTACTCAGTATCACCTTTAGGTAGGTATTGATAACACTAACTTAATGACACAGTATTTGAGAGATAGTGGAAAGCATGGGTAAAATACTTTGCAAGTTCCTGTTCCCTTGATTCCATTAAATTAGATGTTTTCTTTCAAGAGCCAGAAAGAAAATGATTATTAGGAAAATGTACTTTGCATGCACAGCACCCTTGTGCATCATTTTAATGCACACACACTTACAGTATTAAACACACAAGCAATATCACCATGACCTTATGTCTCTGACAGATGTCAGTGTAACTTAATTTCCTTCTAGTTGTGTTACATCAGACTGTGCTACTTCCAGTAGGTAAGAGAGATTGCCAGCACCCATTAGCTTTCTCACTCTAAATCCACTTGACTTAAGTAAATATTTTGTCAACAATGCAGTGAGGAACATCCTTTACCAATAAGGATGAAGACGATAAAAAACAACATTGATATGTTTGCTGTATCTAAATTAGAAATAGTATAAATGGCGAAGTTTGAGGGGAGGGGCGAAGTTAATCAGGTCTTGAAAAGGGTTTTTCGAGGGCATCTGAGGACATTCTGTCTATGGCTGAGAATCCGGGGTTAATCGCTTTAAAAGCAGTAATTAGGTGTTAAGAGGTATGCTTGTCTGTTTAAATTAGCCTCCGAGCCAGATTATGCTTTGTGACTTCTGATAACCTCCCCCATCAGGGCTCAATTCTCTCCAAAAGGCCAGTTTAATGATTTAAATAAAAAAAACCACATCGCCTTTAAACCTAATCAAACTGAAATTTAAGTGGAAGAATTGGTTTTAAAATACGCATTTGTGCCCACTTTCAAAGCAACTGTTCAGTTGCTATCCAAACATAATAGATAGACAAGAGAAAGTCAACCAAACAGATATACAGGGAGAAAAACCTCTGAACAAAGCAAATTTATACTAAAACTGTCTAGTTCTGATGTTCTATACCAGCAAATGCACAGCACAGTGTTTATCCTTGTGAAGATATTATCACTTCAAGGGAACAGGAAAATCAGAAGGAAACCCCTCAATTAAGACAGCAAACTTATATAAATTTGTTGAAATTTCTCATCAAGTAATAAGTCCAAATACAAAAACGTTGCTAATACTGACCACATAACTCTGCCTAGCCTCTCATATACTATATTGCTGTTTGTCAGCACTGTCTGAATTTTATCAGAAATATACTAAATTAATATTGACACAAAGGTGTTAAAATATTCATGTTGAAGATGTTTTCTCAAACAAAAGTCTATTTCCAAACCTTTTGAGCTAAATGACCCAGAGATTTGGGGCTACAAAATGGTTCATTCAAAATTTATTACATTTTTAAAGTGATTTTTTTTTAAATCACAATCACAAGTTCATTTTCAGAGTTGCTTGATAGTGTCAGTGAAAAAATATCTGACTCTTTTGGTGTCATGTACCCACTTCATTGGTACATGAAACAAACAGTGGAAAAGCAGTTTGTAAACATTCATGAGAGCAGGCCAAAAATCCGTCCACAGTGCCTCATCAGATCACATGTGCTGCCAGGTTTTATCCATTGACTGAATGTGCTCTTTGGCCTTCATCCTGAGTGCTGCGATGCTGGAACTCCTGTCGTCCTCCATCGGGTATTTATCACTGAAACTGGGTGGGCACTGGTAGGGAGGAGGGCCCATTGGCTGCATACCTTGGATCATGCCAGGTGGGGTGTTGAGGAAGCCGTGGCTTTGATAGGCAGGCTGCAGACCCTGCGGTGAACCCATGAACCCTGGGATGGTATGCATGGGCGTGGCACTGGAGATGGGCGAGGTCAGCCAGGGATCTAGGGGCATCGGGTTGGCCACTGGTCCCGCGGTAGGAGGCATCGGGGGACGATTGAAGGACAGCATGGGGGAATCATGGAGTTTCATGGTGCTAGTGTCCAGCTTTTCTTGACGTCTCCACTTAGCCCTCCGGTTCTGGAACCACACCTGGACAAAGAGAAATTAAATTAGATGAGATGGTGCAGTGAGGCAGTGAGACGCAATAGCAAAAATCATGCATCAGAAAAAAAAACTAAATGTTTCACGGATTGTGCTGTGTATTTTCTGATATTACCACTGGGTGGTGCAGAAGTCAGAAACTTTCAAATGTGTTTTGGTGTCTGCAATAATTTTCATTTAAATAAACTTTCAGCCTTAATACACTCATGAAATAAATATGTGTCTGATTCTGTTGCCATTCAAATCTTGTGTCCGTAGTAAAATAGATTAGGAGGTTGCAACAGTGGTTTTATGAGAGGTTTTCTAGGTTAAACTTTATTTGTCCCAAAAATGGACTAATTGTTTTAAATGTTCTAATTGCGCTAGGTGTAAAAGGAAGGATGAGAAAAATTGACGATGAATGAATTGTGGTATATTGATGTATAAATGATTCAGCACTTTAGGCCTAATGAGGTCTATGACAAAACTTTAACATGATTAGCCATAAATTGAAGCAGAAGTTCTCTGTTCAGTGCGGACTGTGTAACCAATAGTAAACCATTAGGATATCAGATACTGTACCTGAACTCGAACCTCAGGCAAGTTGACCTTCATTGCCAACTCCTCACGGCTGTAGACGTCTGGGTAGTGGGACTTCTCAAAGGCTCGCTCCAGCTCATGAAGCTGATAGGTGGTGAAGGTGGTACGGTTTCTTCTGTGTTTCTTTTTAGTGTGCTCTTCCTCTTTAACGGTATCTGGAGACTCCTCAGCAACGTCCACTTCATTGTGTAGGTTGCTCATTTCTTCATCACACTTGTCACCGCAGAAAAGGTCAGATTCTAAAATGGATGGGATACATATAGTAAGATGTGTGAGATGTTAGAAAATGTATATCCACTAACATCACAGTTAATGTAACATTTTAAAGAACCAACTGGTGTGCAACTGGTATCAAGCCAGTAAGCTGTCCTTAAATGTTGGCAACGTTACCATCTTGACAAATCTTAATTGGCTGAGTAAAGCCAGTGACGTAAGGACAGAGCAAGGTGGAGCTGAAAGAGCAATTAAGGATCTGGGATTTAAAACCTCAAAAGCAAACCTCTCAGCCAAGGAGTCAGTCTAGGGAACATCAGTTTTGTGCACCACCCTACATACTGTACAACTCAGTCAAGTCTTCAAGTCAGAAGTAATAACATGACATATCAGTGAATATTTGGGAGTTAACACCTTAAAGCTTGTTTTGGTTTTGCAAAGACAACTTGGTTGGTATTTATTCATACTTAATAATTCAAATGTTTTAACACCTCAAGATAATAGAAATAGCATTTCTCAGAGCAGGGATTTACAAAGTAGAACATTGTGTTTTTATGGACAACCAAGGCAAAGTAATGTGTGTGTGTGTGTGTTTGTATGACTTTCCAAAAGTCACTCCTCACATTATTTCCCAGCGTGTCACCCTGTTTCAACCACAAATTTAGTTACTAGTCTTAGAAATATCTGACTGTCTGAACTTCGTTGCATTAACAGTTTACATTCCACAGCATTTCCAAAGATTGGGTCTCTTATTTCATTCATTCTTTATTTCTTTCTTTGATATCAAAGAAATAATGAATGCCTTATACTTGATCTACTATATGTTTTTGTCTGTCTAGTTTTAAGACAAAAATATGTTACCAGAAGAAAACATCTTTACTTATGTGTGATTGTTGATCATTTCTAAATAAATGTAACATTTTAACAAACAGCCTGATCAAAAAGTGAAACCTCTTCTCCTCATGATAAAACAGCTTAATGACTGATGCCCTTTATACAGTTGAGGGCTTGTAAACACTAGGGGTCTGGTCTCATGTCTTTCACTGAATTCTTCCCTTGCAGTAATCCCATAGTAACAGATGCCACCAGGGACTTTAGTTGGCTAAACAGTCATAGTCCAGATCGTGTCTTCCAAGAAATGAACGTAGAGCAAGTGAGCCATGTGTGTGATGCACCAAAGCTCGTTAATCATACCAAATCGCTTAAGGCAATCTGGTCAGCAGATCACTGGTTTGAAATAATGTAGCCAAGCAGCAAAAGCTTTGTGTTCAAGGTAGTTTGGGAAATCTTTAAAGCATGATTGTTTTAAATGGTATACCATGAGTAGGGAATGAGTGGGATGATGGCTTTTTATACCCATGAAAAGTTGCTTTTGATGTTTTTTCCACATCAGCACCATCCCATCTGAATTGTGTTATTTATTGACCGTAATATGGTGATCTTTAAATTAAACATGAAACTCTTGATTCATTTTTGTCATAATGAAAGTTTCAAGGTTAATCAGCAACCACTCTTTCGGGATAGGAGTCACTCTGTGGTTTTGGAATATAATTATATCTATAGATGTTACAGGCATTAAGCACCCTCATAGAGGTGTGTAGTCTGCCATATCTATACCTGTAAAAGTCGCAAAATCTTGCTTTGGTGTATGAAACACTTAAACGGTGGCAATAAGTAGGAGAATAGAGGCTGTGGTCAGCTGGGATTGTTTACAATGGAACCCGATAGTGAAAACCTTTCACGACAAAAGAAAATTATCAAAACGTCCAAAGAAACACAAATCACTCCTGTCCGATACAGTAATTGTGCTCCTCCAGACCTGCTCTGTTGTAGCTCACCCATTGGCTTTTGTCTGTTGTGGCTAATGTACTGTGCTGTTCTCATAGGTTGTAGCCATGTCAATACACCATTGATATTTTAAGATATTAAGCATAAACAACTATTACATAGCAGGCTATATTCACACAGTCATGCTTTATTACATCCTACATATGCTAAGAATTGTTGTGTCTCTTGGTTATTAAAAGTCTAGTTTTCAGGTGTCCACAGGACGCATATGAAATCTTTTGTGTTGACCGAGTAACAGCAGGCCACATTCAGGCATGACCATTGAGCGACAATATGAGTTGCAACTGCTTATGAATATGCAGGTGTCCATAATTCTATATTACTCTAACTGTTCTGTTTTAGCTTTTTTTTCAAGGTCTGTTAAGTAGTCATTTTGCTAATTTCTAAAATATTAAAATAGCATCATCATGTCCATAAATTATTTCAAAGAATATATCAATATTGCATTAGATAACTTAAATGTACAGCAGGTGAGTAGGTTCCTAACATTAGGAGTTGTAGTTGTAAAACAAAGTGAAAGAAAACTGAAGTATGTATCAAACAACATCCCTTATTACACTCCTGGCAGCGGGCTAATTTTACTGGTTTCTTAACCTCTTATTTCCAGACCCACCAGTGGGTCCATACTGCCTGCTGTGTGGACAAGCATTGCTCTTACCCACAGAAGGTTATTTTAAATTTCCTCAACACCAAACACACCAAAAGGTAACACATTTGCCAGGCTGAATGGACCCTTCTCATGATACAGAAAGCAAGAAGAGCACAGGTGTATCTAATTACATTAATCCTGGCTCTCCTTCATTTAGATGTGCCAGGGCCCTGGCACTAAAACACCTGAATGGGATGTAACTGTTATCCATCTTAGTAGCTACACCTGTGTGTCATGAGTCAAAAGAAAAAAACAGAAAGACCTGTTCCCATGAAGTGTGTGTAAACTGATGTACAAGACATTTAATATATGTCTAGTTGATATACAGTAAAGGTGCAGCCATAATAAGCATCATATGGATTAAATCAAATTTTAGAACAAGCAGATACAGAGTATATTTGTGATATTGTCAGATATTGTACGTAGGTTTTCTCTAACTTTAAAGCAATGTATGGGGAAATTTAGGGGAAAAATCAGGATTCAACAGCGTAGCTTTGGCACTCATGAGAAAAGCTAACATTATCTTGAGCAGTTTGTTATTAACCATTTTTCTTTGGCTGGCCTTTGTATCCCAGTGAGAGTCCAGTTTCCAAGAAATGACTGGGGTATGTTTATCTTTAGAGGGAAGCACACAAATATAAATGCATAGTTAATTACTTCACAGCAATGTCAGACAGCCAAGTAACCCATCATGAGAGTGGTTGCTAAGAGGTGACATTGAACGTCTTTATGGATGGGCACTGGTCTAATACATTGGGAAAATTAGTAAATAAAGTATTGTAAACTGGACAAACTGTACGAGACTCTGACAAACTTGGTACAGCTCTAATTCCACTTGTTGCACAGTTAGAGACAAAATCTCCTGAACTCATTATGATCCAGAGTAAATTAATTAGAGAGTGTTTGTGCCTGACGATAGTTTCTTTTCTGAAAAGACTCACCATGGTAGGAAGAATGTTGGGAGCTGTCACCCATTTCTGGAAGGTGCCCATAGGGGTCTGGCGGGACCTGCTTCTCAGGGTGCTGTGTGTTTTCTACGTTTGTTTTCTGGTTGTCATCATCTCCTACCGAATGGAGTAAAGGGTCGTGGTCTTTAGTGAATCCCAGTATGACGTCGATACTGTGGACCCTGCCTCCACCGCTTGACCCAGCACCTTTTGCCATGTCATAGTTGTCCAGGCAACTATCGTCCACTATTCCCAGGGTATCCATTGACAAATGCATTCGAGCCTTTAGAGGCACTTTATCTCTTCTTTGTCAGAAAAAAAGCAAAATGCTACCAAATGAGACAAAGCAGTGCAGTTGTTGTACAGAGCTGTTGTTCTGCTTCACGTGCAAATAGAACAGATTTACTATATGTGAAGCATGAGGGTTGTATCCTTCAAGGATCACTTCAGTGAAGCTGAATGTATTGTTTACACAAAAGCAGAACAAACTCACATCTTTGTCTGCAAAGGAATGAGAGAAAAGAAGAAAAAAAAGACGTGACAAATACAGTAAAGCTGTGCACTTACATTTAATAAGTTATTTAATGGCTTGTTAATATTCTTTATAGACTTGTTTTTGCATGCAAGAGTTGTAGTGGAAACTAGACGTGGCTGCAGGTTCCCTTGTTTTGATTATTAACATAAATTACTTTAGTGAGTGTGAATGTCTTCCTCTTTCTACCACAAGAAACATCCCCAAGCTATGCTATGTCAGTATAATTTCATGATCATAAACAGTCATGTTTTGTTGACTACACGCAGGCCATTTTTTGGCAAAAAACTAAAATAAAGAAAAATATAAAAGTAGGAAAAATTCAAAACTGAATCAGTGAAGAATCTTTGCTCTGCACACTAACACTTTTTAGACCAGTGAATATGTTTAGTTTATAGTGTGTTAAAAGTGATCTAATTCACTATCAAGTCTGATTCCCATCAGTTTTTACTTATACATTTTAAACCTCAGAAGCCTTTACATAGATTTTCAGTTAATTTGGTTCAAAATCTGCCCAAAGACATTTGAGAAAGTCATCCAAAAACAAGCTGCACTTGAACAATATTTTCATATATTACTTGAATACAAATGAGCATTATAGGAAACCCATACACCAATAGATGCACAGTGAGGAAGTACATAAAGTAATCTTACCTTCCTTCGGGTTCCTACCACAGGCTACACTACGCACATGGTGTCTCTGTGGAATGACACTAACAATATCTACTGTAGGCACTTGTTACTCCCAGCTAAGTCCTTGAAATCCCCTGCACACAAGTGAGCAAAAGACCTACTGTTGGAGTCCTGTGCAACAAGCACATGTTATGTCTTTCTCTCCTGACAAAACTGTCCTTAACCACCCAAGACACCAAAGCTTGCGGGGGAATGGTAGTAAAACCAAAGGGTTTAAGAGGTTTATTAAATGGAATCCTTCCCCTTTAAGAATGACTGACAGTTGTTTTCTGGTCAAGTAATTGCTCCAAATGTGTCCTGCATTCAGACCACAGAGGGAGGCCATTGCTAATGAAGCCTCGACAAAACTTTCTTTCAAAAAATCTATTGTCTGAAAGATAATGGCTCGTACTGAGAGTTTTCACTAACCCCTTCATTACAGACAATGTAAGGGAGAAAAGACACAGAGATGGACTTTTAACTTGAATGGCTACACACTGTAAAGACTTGTATTCAAAAAACGGTTTAATTCAAGTAGGCATTTAATTCTTTATGAGCAGTATTGCTTTTGGAATAGCTGGCTTTAATAATCAAATAAATAAAACAAAGAAGTGAATCAGTTGTTAAAAGCAAATTTGATTACATTACATTCTTTTGTGGGAAAAAAAAAGAATAAGCAATGTTATAATGGTTTGCAATTTAAGACATTTTGCCTAATTAGACAGTGTTACTATAAATAGTACACAACTAATAATAATAATCAGATGTCTAATGCTGCATTTTTTACGTATATACCAGGGGGACCTACAAGAAGCCAAAAAAGCGATGAGTTAATACAGGTACAGGTCTAGAGAAGCTAAGTAAGGAGAGACGTACTTACTGTGTGTTGAGGTTTAGTGTGTGACTTGTTGACACAGTCTCACATATGTGTATTTAAGTTTTTTGCTATTTTCCTGATTTTTTTTTAATAAATTGTACCTTTTTATTATTACTTCATTTTTATTTTTTTTATTTTATTTGTATTATTTTCCTTATTGATGTTGTTACTATTGTTATTATTATTATTATTATTATTATTATTGTTTCAATATCATTATTACTTGATGCTTTGGCAGTATTGTCGTTGCTACATTCATGCAAGTAAAGCAAACTGAATTGAATTGAACTGACTATCCTCTATTTAACCTAATTAATTCAAACAGGAACCATTAGTGGACAGGACTAATGATGAACCCAGTCCTTATCACACCTTTTTTTCAATTGAGACTATGCCAAATAATGTGTCAGATAAATACATAACAAATAACATAGCGTGTTTGACGAATAATCTTGCTGCTCTGCCTCTGATAGTTCACAGTGGAATTGGGTTGGGGACACCAGGGGGGTGTTTATCCTGCAGCCTGCAAGTTTCTCCTTTGCCAGCTGGCACTACCAAAGCTGTGGCAGCTACAGTAGGTGTTGCAGAGATCAATCCCATCCTTAATGAGCCTAAAGACTTCACTAGAGATTTCCTCTGACCTCACTCCTCCTATCTGAAGCTATATTTAGGAGTTCCTTGCACGCCTAACAAAAGATCCAACTGTATGTCGTTGAGAAAACAAATGTTTCAGAAATGCAAATTGAGGTGTTTTTGTCTCACTAATCAACCAAGCCACATCGAGAGCATAGTGACATTTTTATTATATTATGTGAATATTCCTTCAACACCCCAACCCTTTAGGGGTGGTCTGCCTATATTCAGACAAAGTGTATATTTTTGTTAGGGATTGGGTTAGGGTTAGACCCTTGCGATAAGTTTTCCCTTGTATGCTCTGCTGCGTATTGTACCTGGATTATTCATGTAACAGGGCATTGTTTTTGAAAATTATCACAGTGATCAAAAATACAAAAGTCTTTCTTTCACCACCTTTAAATATGTGCACAAAAACAAAAGAGCATGCAAAAACAACTTATTTTCTTCATTCATTTATTCATTAATAAAGTACTATCATATTTAAGCAGTTTTTAAATGACTGGTAGTTTCGGTTTACAAAATATTCTTCTAGCAAGGCAAACACTGAAAGGAGCAGTAATTGCCTTAGTAAGCTGATACCATAAGACAGTCAGTGGATTTAGCAGATGATAATTAGTCTCATTAATTAGTGTTGCAAGTGAGATTGTGATGTGAGTCATTCAGTACATTCAGTGTTGTCAAGAAATGTATATTTAATAACAAATATACAACAGTATGCACTCAAAAAATTCTGTTCACTGCCAAAAAAGGTTTGAGGTATCACATTATTTTTATAGACCAACATTAAATCTTAGGTAATCATTTGTATAAAAAGATCAACTGGTATTTTCAGTTAAACTATGTGTATTTGCAATCCATTTCAAGAGAGTCACAGCTGTAATTAATAACATTAATGATGACTCAGTTCCATTTAAATGTTTTACTGTGCCAGCATGTACAATGTAAGCAGGGGCATTGGAATGACACCTACATGGAATTCAGCCTAGAATTAATTACACCTATTTGATAAGTCAAATGGTCTGCTCTTACATTTGTATTTGGACATTTGTACTTGGAAATGCTATGCCACTGTTGACAGATTGTGTTTAACACATTTCTTAGATCTAATTTAAATATTTCTAAGACCATTACTGTTTGTCCAACTTCATTAAAGGCTAATATTTATATGACACTTGCAAGATGCTCCGAATACCACCCAAGTCGTAGACAAGGGAAATTGATAATCATTTTATCACATTAATATATTAAAGCTGTCCCTCTTTGCTTGTTTTCCCATTATCCTAATTGAGTACAAATTGGTTAAGAGGGTGCAGCATAGCTATCAAGCTCCTTAGTTTTATCAGATGACAATTTAAGCCCCTGAGATCCTATTAGGAAGAAAGCAGCTAATGTTTAAAGGCGCTGTGTCAGCTTACTGGGGGAAAGGGGGATGGTGAGCAGCAGGGGGATGACAAGGAGATGATGGAAAGGGAGGGTAAAATGCTGAGAGACTGGTCATGTGATCAGCATGAGCTGAAATGTGAGGGAAAAGCTCACATTCTAATTCATGATCATTTTGTGTGAGCCAGTTTGTGAAATGATTTTTTTTAAATGATTCCAATTTAGTTTAGAATTCAAAATGTCAATTTAGGATATCTCACATGGCTATAGAAGTAATACAATATGTACATTTTTTATCAACCAAAACAAGTAATCTAAGGTGACTGTCAAGTAATGGAGGGGACAAGTAGGTATCAGAGTAAAAAGTTTAATACTAGATTAAACAGTATGTCCTATAATGTGTTCTATAGATACAAGCAACTCAAAATCCCTGCCAAATCAAGTTGCACATATAAGCCAAGAACAGGCTGTACTGCAGTTGAAGTGCATCTTTGATGGATGTACAGTCATTTCCTAAATTTGCTTCTTTTTAACCCAGTAAAAAGAATATTATAAATAAATTAATATTAATATTTTAACTGATGCAGGCAAAGTCTGCATCAGAAAAAATAATATTTGGAGTGTTCAGGTATTTTATCTTTTAATCTCTTGGTCTGTCAAAATAGTCAAAGGAGTTAACCCTCCACCCACTCATCCAGATTAGGACCTTCCTTGGTTTTGAAGATTTGAGAAATGAATCATTGGTCTCCTCCTCTTCCTCATCTTCGTACACCATTTTTGCATCCTCTGGCAGGTCAATGTCATCTCCAGCCATCTGAACTGTTGCAGTGTCTTATGTGACGGAAGATGTAAAATATTATTACATTCAGACTGATGGTCAGACCATCCACAGTTTCTGAATGATCCAGTAATGTTTATGTTAATGTTGTTTAGACAGAGTTAATGCACATTCAGCTTTACCGAGTCGTGTGTGTGTGTGGCCAAAATGTTTTATACTGTAATAAATTAAATAAATTAAGTAAATATATAAAACTATAAGACAAATATGAGATGAAAAAATGTCATAGAAAACCTACTTAGCATGCACACATTTGCAGGCTTATCATTGAGGAGTAGTATGCAGCTTCACTACAAATAGGCCTTTTTCACAGCAGATAATTCCATTGTCTAATAACTAATTAACTAATAACAATGACTCTGTTCCATTTAAGTATCCTAGTAAGCTATACCATGATCCAGCATGCATAATATAATTGGAAATGGCTTAAAAGAATTACAGCTTTTCCTGCTATGATATGTCAACATGTCTGCCATGAAAAAGTCTTAGATTGGCCCTCTCAGCCTTCTTTGTGGCAAAGTCCTTGTTACGCTGAATCCTGCAGAACACACACAGTATACAGTATGTAAGACAGTCAGTGGCAGAAACTATGAAGCCAAATGTGCAGCGTAGTCACAAAAATATTTGGTATTGGTAATATTTAAATCTACTTCTAAATACCATTCATTAGTAAACAGTGAGATTTCTAGAAGATAAATTAAAATATATTACTCTTCAGCTAAATAGTTATTTTTATCTTTAAAGTCCATTTATTGTATAAAGTGTATAAATATTGTTGTGAATTTGAATGTGTATCATATCTCTGTGTCCTGTGCCCAAGAAGCCTAAGCCCAAACGTGTCCTAGCATAAGGACAGTGTATTAAAAGGCCAAAGGGTAGACAAAGAAGCAGGTGGCTTTGAGTAAAGCTTTCCTTAAAGATCAGTGTCTTGTCTCCAGCAGCATTACCACATTACAGTAATGTTGTTAGCAAGGGAAAACAAATCACACCAGGAATGCCTGTTCAGAGTCAATAAGATCATTCTGAGAAACATTATCGTATTGATCTGATCAACTACTCACACTGCACTGTTTTGATTTGGTACAAAAGCCACAAAACCAGCTACTCAGAACCCTAGCACACCACTTGGCTACATGGAGGCGCTTCAGTTAAGGGTCAGCTTTGTTTAAGTTGACATCTCCTACACCGCTGACCTGGATTTGACCAACTTTGACAAATGTGTGTCACTACCACAAATTCGAAACTGTTACGTATTCACCTCCTCAATCTAGATTTAACTGTCTGGCCTTATAAGCCCATTTCTGTAAGTGTACCTGCAGTAATGTCGTCATCATTAGGGTAGTTTCCACATTGGTACTAGATTTGACCCGTGTCTATTTAAGGGTCGTCTACTCAGGCCCTGACCCTCTTTTAATAAGATTAATTGCACCAAGAGCTACAGTTTGGTACAGATCTGCGGTTACTTGATGTCTTGGCCAGGACTGCACTCCTTCACCTTATTCCCTTACTTCGATGTCATCTATACACAAAGCATTTACTAGATGCCGTTTAGAGATACTGTTTTGTGCTTTGTCAAAAACGCGAACCAGTATGAATTGCAGCTCCATTGGAATCACAGAAACTGCTGAAGGCAAACTCAGTGAACCCACTTACTAAAACTGTGAGCCACAGACCTAGATACTGTCTCTTACATAGATAAAACACAATGACGACTTGTAGCTCATCCTTGACAGCTTAATCAATTAATCTGTTGTTTTAATAGCCAGCCCCTAGTTTTAACATGTATGTTTAATTAGTTCTAGAAAAGAAATCAAAAAGGGGCTGTGAGACGTATGAAATATTAAAGATGCAGACTAATATTTTTTTTACTTTTACTCTACGCTCTAACGCAGATGAAGAATATAGCTTCAATAATCTTCAAATAAAATTTTAAAATGAAAAATTTAATAAACAGTCTCATTGAACACCCTATGCCACTTGAATTTAAAGAAATAACTGACATGTTTTATACAGGCTGCCACACTTTCAATTAGACAATGAGACCTTAACTTACAGTTTGCCTTTTTACTTAATTGAAGATAAGTAACACATCAGCATTACTTGAGATTGTAAGGTGATTAAATAATTATTGTTTTAAAGCACACTGGCTAAGAGACGTGGTGGCTTCTGGAAACCGAGCCCTGACAAGTTATTACACACAGGGCCTAATCTGCTTCTCTGGCTAATTTGAGCCCCGAGGAAATAAACCCCCACCTAAAGCTACCTTATAAGCCTCGCTCGTATCCGTTGATGTCACACATGCATCACACGTAGCCACGCAGGCAAGCGAGTTCAACTGGCTTATTCACACCCACACACTTTTATAAAAACTGAAATCAGGTTAATCTAATGCTAGTGGTATCTGATTAGCTATTACATAAATAACACACAACATATTATAATAGATCATGTAAGACTTGGGTTTAATAGAATTCAGTACTTGTGTACAAGGAAAATTCATATAATGTTATTTTATCAATCACAGAGTTGTACTGTCCACTAAATTGACTATGGCTATACGACACTGGGGATACTTAATTTATTGTCATTTATGGCAAACAAACCCCATCAGGAGGGGTTTACTAAAGGGATAGGTTTCATCTTGTAATCTTGTGCCAATATGTAAGGTTGCAAAAAATATCACTGTGATGGACGGCTGCGTGGACGGATGGAAACTTCCATCAGCTGAAACAAATGAATTGGGAAACAATACACTTTACTCATAATCACATAAGCTGAGTTGAAAACAAGTCAAAGACCGTACACAGTCAAGTACAAGTCAAGACTGAGTTCAAATCAGCTTTAGTTTGTCAGTTGAGGGTTAACTACAGTATAAGCTCAGTTATCACTCAGGACAGTTCATTGGATTTGAATATGCAGAGTCAGGAAACCACCAGTCATGTACACTGTAGGTTATTAGGTACACCTGTACAATCCAATACAGTCCTGTAATTAAACCTAGCTTTGTGAGACTTTGTGAGACATTTGTTGACAGTGTCAGATATGTGTTGATTCAACTCTATGGGCTTTTTAAAGCTGTAGTTAGTGTTGGTGTTAATTGGACAGCATTATATCGAAAGGTCTAAACGTAACCCGTAACCTAAACTAATCTTTCCTGCATTTCAGTAGGCTACACCAGTTTAGCAGGTGGCATTTAAAAAGACCAATCTTTTCTCCTCTTATTTGGTACGAATGTCATATTGGCAGTTTGGAGGTCACGCTGAAAGCTGTATGTTACTGTCCAGATACCAAATGTGATGAGATATTAGAAAACTATAATAATGGGGTAATATGAGTGAATCTTTACAATTACAAAAGAATAATATAGTAAGATTAGGATCTTGTTTTTATAATATTCATGAGGTAATATCAGTGTAGTGCCTTTATAATCGCACAAGAAAATTATTGGAAGCCTCAGTGAATCACTCCCAGTTAATATCAACCAAAACATTCCCTTTTTTGTTTTAAAGTTATACAGTCACAACTCTATTCCTTTAACCTACACGCCAAGAACAAGAGTTATTACCTGAAGAGACAGTTTTTGTGTACCAATGTTTAATCTGGGCTGGAAAATAGTTTCCTCTAAATGTTGTGGTTATATGACTGTAAACTCGACATCAATGACCAGTGTCAATACTTAGAAACACAGATGGAGGCTCCTGTGTAATAACCATGAATCATAGCTGGAGAATGCAAACCCACCTGTTTCGTTCTACTGTAAGCTCTACCAACATGGTCCACATTGCAATTGCGCCCTGTGTCATTGCGTGTACTTGGTCCACATTCAAATGTAGATGTTATCTGAGGGTGCGAGGCTTTTTGTTTAGTCTACGTCTGTGTTTACATCTGTGGCTCTGACACAAACATGAAGTGGGAGCCTACTTTAAGTCATTCTAATCACACCTGCTAATCCCTGCTTAATGGATATGTAGGTCATATTTTCTCTTTACAGCCACTTTCCACTCTATTCAACAATTCAGTATGAAACAATCTCACATTAATTATGCTCAACTTTGTCCATAAAATAATGCAGCTCAGTGTTATATTTTGTGCAAAGTGCTTCCAGGGACACACACTAAAACATTTAAGGATTTTAATGTTATTTAAAATACTCTGTCCTCTACACAAAGCGCACATTGATTAACCATTTTTAAGCAGGGTATCCTGTTCAGTTTACCTGTTGTGCTACACCAGTCTTTTGTGTATTTTAGCACTGTAGTCAGTCTTGCTATGAAGATATAATATGAGAATCTCTGCTTACTCACTTTTCTTCCACCATCTGCTTCTGGTGCTCCTCAAACTCCTCCCTGGACACGCCTCTGGACTTTCCTTTCCTTCTCCTGCTTTTCTTCATCACCTCCTCCAGTAAAACTCTTCAACTACCGAACATTTGATTCATGAGGGAACGCCATAGCCCAGTTCAAACAGATATTATTCAGTCCTACAGGGAACGGGGAAAGGGAAGCCGAGGGCTAGTAGAAGGGAGAAGGGTGACGCTAAATCCAATCTTATTAACAACCAACAAATTAATAACAAGAGCTGCTTGCTATTCAAACTTCCCAATATGAAACCTTGGCTATTGTGTATCAAGATGATTAGACTGTATCAATAACTTGTGGCTGGAGTAAAACCGCTAAAGAGCTTAGCTCATAATTGGAAGCCTACAGACAACAGAGAGTCTTTACCTTGTCAACAAGATGCAGCAGGCCAGACCCTCAGGATGTAGGCCACTGCTGTCTACATCACTAACCAGCACTAATTGCTACCATAGACACAATAAAAAAAAGCACAAATAAATCCCACAATCCAATAACAGCACAAAGGTTCAAATTGTATAGAAACATTTGTTACTACAGAATTACAAGTTAGTAAGGAGATACAAATACTAATTATAACATACTAAAATACTGTTAGGTGAGTTCAGTAGATGTTTGACATATTTAGCATTAACGGTACCACTAACACCTGGAAGATGTTAGAACCAACCTATTCCTGCTTCCTTCTTACAGACTTTTTGTTCAAACATTTTCATATTAAAAGCAGCTCAGACTGCCCCCATTATTTTACTGAATGCAAATGGTTACGTAAAAAAAAACAAATCCTTTTAGTTTTTCACTATATATTGGACTAGGTATGACCAAACTTTTGAGAGGACATAGACATTTGATAATCCTTTACAGTCACACATCCATCACAGTTCACACTAGTTAAAGGATATTTTGTGGATTATTGACATGTCCTGGTGGGACTTCTGTCGCTAGTGGATTTGTGATTTAAGGGGACTCAAGACGCTGTAAGATAATCAAAATCTTCCTGATCATCCCTTGTGTCCACTGCTGCTGCCATATATTGTCCTCCTAAGATTCGGTATTTTAGGGAAGCTGTGTACTTAACACCTCTGTTACCTAAAACCTCTGTACCTAACACAGAACTAATAAGGCTTTGGACATTAAGCTTGTTTGGACTTAAGATCACCTAATTACAGAAGATCTGTTTAAATTATTCTCCTGTCTTGTGGACTGAAGTCAAATTGTCCAACTTTAAGAGGTTGTTGTAAAATGGACAATTCCAGGTCTGATATGTGGTTGATTGAGTGACTTCAGACTCATTGTAATTGTAAGCGTTGTCATTGTGAGCATGTTAGCATGCACAGCCTCTCTGTGCAGCTAGCCGACTCTAAGTCTTGTTAATTTTCCATTTTCAAACATGAAAAGGAAAATTAGACATATTTTAATTCTATTTATCTTCATTGTACAGTATGTCGTGTACACAAATGGCAAATGAAGTTTCATTTTGATTGAACGATTTTGTCTTAAAACTGGCAGTCCTGGACTTCCATAGATGAGCAACCAAGAGCAAAAGATTAAGCCTGAACAAGTAATGGTTTTATTTGAGCATGAGCAACATAAAGAAAGGTTATTTAACCTTTCATTTAAAACTACATGTATACTTATCCTTCTGAAAATTATACATAAATGACTCAGCAACATTTTCTTTGAGAAAATAAATCACTAATAAAAACTTTCTGTCTATTCTGAATTAAACACTAATCATTTGCATATGACTTGAAGGAAAGGTCACAAAGCTGATGGTTAATGTAGTAAAGGGTTGAAAAACTTGTCAATCCGCCAAGAGGAAAATAACTGGACTTTCCCACCTATCAGCCATGTTGTCTTCACTGTGGTGACTGGACTCCATGCGCGAAGACTGTTCAAGGAATAATTTTAAAGGTGATCTTTTTTTCCATCACTACCACTAGACTGAGGAGAATGTGAGAATTTTTTAATTCACTTCTTAAAATACTTGCTTGTTACATCCATGGACAGGTTGTTATGTAATGCTATTGTAACTTTTCAAGTCTCTTTATTTTAACTATAGGTTAAATTGTATCATATTAACCTGCTTTCATGTTGTATATTCTAGTTTTTATGTCTTTTGACAAACTTTATAAACTGTATTAGGATTAATATCTTCCTTCATATGGTCCTTGTCCTATTAATGCTAGTAAGAAACTTGTCTTTTTCTGCAGTCTAGTGCTGCTTGTAGGGATTAAATATAAAAGAGATGCCACCAAGCCCTAATGACCTGTCTGAGTTGGACTCAGTAGAGGTTACAGAACCCCAAGAAACCCAAACACACCACCAGTGTAATAAGCCCTCAGGTCGTGTATCTTCATCCCAGGATGGATCAAATGTTATGGCTTTTCTCAAGAGAAATGCTTTTATTGTTCTCACAATGACTGCTGTTGCATTAGGTAAGTGGTTTTCAAACACACTGTACTTTATTCTCCCATAAAGCCTGAAAATGGTCTTTTAATCTACCATACCATTGTGAAGACAAATTGTAACCTGCTGCTTGCTTGCTTTGTATTAATATGTTACTTGTACAGCACTGCTCTGTGTGCTCTTCTGTGTTTGTTTATTTTGGACTCACCCTTTGACAACCTTCTGACATGCTGAATTGTGTTTCTTGGAGGGATTGGCCTGGGCTTTGCTCTGCGGCACATTGATATGGCAGCCAGGGATATACAATATTTAACCTTTCCTGGAGAGCTGCTGATGAGAATCCTGCAGATGTTGATGCTTCCTCTCATCATTTCCAGTCTGATTACAGGTTAGACCCACACTTTTTCAGGTATGATTTTCAGTCAATCAAAAAAGAAATGGTCTGACCTGCATTACATATGGTAATATCTTCCTGATAATAATCACCACAGTAGTAGAAACACAATCAATATCCACACAACTGGCTGGGGCAAGCATTACTAAGCTTTAAAACTAATGAAAGTGGAGCACAGTCAGTGTGTTGAGCTGAGGCTCACAAATTGAGTCTGAGATGTCCTAAAAATTGCCAATATAGAAGATAAACTAATTTCATTTAGGTGTCAGCATGGCTTTTCATCCAGCACCACTCTCAAACCAAACTTTACATGTTTTGTCCCACTTGCTAATCTACAGTAAGAATAACAATATTGTTTCCCTATTCTTCATCCATACAGCACCTTTGTTTTCTGGTATGTAATAAGCATTGTAGCCTCACGGGGCCACTACAGACTTCTGTTTATATTTTTCCCAGAAAAGATTTCTAGTGACTAAAATGCTTTCAGCACTTCACTACGTGAAGTTAGTGTGCAATAAAATAGTTGATTCTTTTTATGTAACCAGCCCTGAAAGTTCTGATGAGCTTGAGTTTGCATAGCAGGCAAAGTTTAGTTTAATTTATTATAATATAAATGATTAATTCAGCCACATCTTTTTATTTCAGGGACGTCATCTGTGGACAGGAAGGCTTACGGGAAAATTGGGCTATGGGCTGTCACCTTTTACATGGTGACCACACTTATTGCTGCATTCACTGGCATTGCCCTAGCTGTTCTTATCCAACCAGGGAAATCATCCAGGGCTGCCTCGGTGTCCTCTAGTGGTAATGCAGAGGCTGTGCAGACTGTGGATTCCTTTCTAGATCTAATCAGGTGTGTGTCAAAATCTTCCTAGGAAACTGAACAATAGCAATATAAACTACATGCAACACATTATCATACAGTTGGCAGTTAAAGCACCTAATTGGTGTTTTTGTTGTATAGAAACATGATTCCCTCAAATCTGGTGGAAGCTTGTTTCAGAAAGGTAAGATCCGCAATGGCTGTTCATTGTTTTTATATTCATACTGTCACTGTTTCATACTTATCAAAGATTAACAATTGCTTGCACTTTCTATCTAGTATAAAACCGTTTATTCCAGGAGTGTTTCTACAGGAAAGAGTCTTGGTGTCATCAATATGACTGAGACCAGTGAAAACAGTGAGATTCCTTTTTTTGTTCTCTTCCTGTAATTTGAACCAAATGTTTGTCTTATCCAGTGTCCCTGATGTTGCATTAATATGTCTTCTGCCTGATCTTCATTATTGTTGTTATATTATCACTACACCACCTACTCTTTACTACATTGCTGGGACACCCTATAGATGACCGAGTACTAGTGCCAGGCACCTCAAACGGAGTGAATATTTTGGGTCTGTTGGTCTTCTCTGTTGCCTTTGGCCTCATCCTGGGCAGTATGGAGAATGAGGGAAAACCTCTGAGGGATTTCTTTGACTGCCTGAATAAATCCATTATGCATCTGGTCGACATAGCTATCTGGTAGGCACAGCCTCCTGCTGTCATGAAGATGAACTGGCTGACTCCCTCAACACTGAGCCTCTCTCATTGCCTCTCCTCTGCTGTGTCTCACCTCTATATCACAGGTATTCTCCAGTGGGAATCCTCTTCCTGCTGGCAGGACAGATTGTGAAGATGACAGACGCTGGAGAGACAGGTCGCGAAGTTGCCATGTATACTCTTACTGTGATCATTGGCCTGCTAATCCACAGCTTCCTCACCCTTCCCCTCATCTATTTCATGGTCACACGTAAGAATCCCTTCAGGTTTATGGGTGGCCTCCTCCAGGCTCTCACCACTGCCTTTGGGACTTCATCCAGGTGGGCCAGAGTCTTGATATTAAACATAACACATTGCAGACACATGAACATTGGTGGAATGTCACCTTCCTTCACAGCTCTGCAACACTACCTGTTACCTTCCACTGTATGGAGGAAAATCACAACATGGACAAACAAGTGACGCGCTTCATGCTCCCTTGGGGGCCACAATGAACATGGATGGTGCAGCGCTCTACGAAGCTGTAGCTGCTTTATTCATTGCCCAGGTTAATAATATGGAGTTCAACCTGGGTCAAATCATTGTCCTCAGGTACGCTCAAAACACATTGATCTTGTACCTTACAGTTCTGCAAGTGTTGGAAATTCATTGGATTACATCACATAATCATCACTGTTTCTCCTGCTCAGTTTGGTTGTCACAGCTGCTAGCACTGGTGCGGCAGGCATCCCACAGGCTGGCATGGTATCCATGGTGATTGTGTTGACATCAACTGGACTGCCCACTGAAGACATATCACTGCTCATGATTTTTGATTGGATTCTGTAAGTGCACGTGCAACCAATATCAGTTTCAGAGTTTAAGAGTGAGAACATTTTGTAAGTTGTGGACGTTTGATCATTTGATCTTCACTTCTTCAAAGGGCTGTTTGAGGTTTTAGAGATTAAGGGTAAGGTTAGGGTAAAGGATGGGTATAGGCATGTAGTTATATACTATGTAATGGTTAGAGTTAGAGGTTAGTGAGTACATTACATCAATGAGGGTCTTTACAAGTAGAAAAATGCATATTTTATCCTTTCTGTTTTAAATGGAAAGAATTCCAAACTTATGAGAAAATGTTCAGTCAATAATGTTATTGATTGAAAGTATGCTGTAATTTCACATTTTGAAATCACCCTAAACTTGTGTGTAACTGTGGTCAAGTCACACTCAAGTTCCTACTATAACCTCGTATCCTGTCGTATGTTTGTTGATAGGGATCGTCTAAGGACTGCCACCAATGTGCTGGGTGACTGTATCGGTGTGGGTGTAGTGCAGCATCTGTCCAGACATGAGCTGCAGAGGTTTCAGCTCTCAGCTTGACAGCATCGATTTCCAATGGCTAAGATTCATGTGATATGTTATTGCTGAATGGTAACAAAATTCTTGGGTTTTTTTTTGTTTGTTTTTTTTGTCTTGGTTTTATTGATTAAGTGAATTTTTACTACCCAGCATACAGTTGTAGCCGATACTCATTTAGCTTACAATATGGACAGTTAACCCCAGGAACATGTTTTAGCTCTTCAGAAAAACTTATGCAAAAACTTGCAGTTGTTAGTGAAACAGAGGTTAGATGGAGACATTACCCTCAGCTGAGGAGCAGGAGGAATTAACAGCACACTGCCTGCAGTGTTGCAGTTTAAGCTTGAAGCATAAAATAGTGGAGTTCTATGTATAGTATGTTAGATATGAAATGTTAAACTCTTTTTTTTCGGGGACAGAATTGATAAAATGATTATAGACTGACAGTGTTTGAAAATAAGTAAAAGTAAAGTATAATACAAGTTATTAATAAAACAGTTTGTGCCTGTATACTGTAACTCTTGTTTTCTTTGTCACAGGCCTTATGTTGGGTAGGTTGTGTTTTTTTTTTTTTGTTTTTTTTTTTAAATTTAGAGAGAAATTGGTTCTGTAACCCCATAACATCAACTACTATCCTGTACTGTTAAATTTTATTCTCAAACTCCATATTGTTGGTACTGTTGTTGAATAGTCTATGCAGCTGTATGGAAACAGTGTAAAAGTAATGTAAAATATAACACAGGCTTTACATGGAGTTACCAAGAGGTCAATCCAACCCATGTATCTTAAACATGATGAGTAGACCAGTACACTAGACAAAAGAAATATCTCAGTGACCCAGTTGCACATTGGCGATGCATTTAAATACATATAGAACTGTTTAATGCTTTATGGTACTGCACTTCATGAAAGTAAATACAATACAATGTTGGCCTGGAACTGAAACATGATTGTGTTTTGTGTTTCTTCTGCAAAAAGCTGCAGGAGTGTACAGTTATTAAGGAAAATAAAAACAGATCATTAAAAGATAATTTCACCTTACTGACTATGAAAAAGGAACTCAAAGATCTTTAGATAGCCACAATTTAAACCTAGGCAAGCCTGTCTTAAGACTTATTAACTTATTTATTACAGTTAGTCATTTACTCTAAATTCAGCATGTCTCAACTGCACCAGAACTGTGGGGAAACAAATGGTTTTAGTCACAAGTCTGGGTATGTTGCAGTATTTCAGTGCTGTGCAAAGTAGCGTTATTAATAGAAAACTGTTTTTCTGCCAAACAGACAATGGTAGAAGAAGAATAGGAAACTGTGGATGCTCCCACTGGGCAATGAGTGCAATGCCAGAGAGATGCCACTGACATCGCCCAGAGCTCAGTGCAGCTGTGAGGAGAGGAAGGAAGGGAGGGAGGAAAGGAGGGAGGGAGGGAGGGAGGGGGTGTGAGCATCACAGCTAGCGAGCAAGAGAAAAGGAGGGGGTTTCATGTGGTAGGAGGGGTTATGTCAGGAGTGAGAGAGCTTAAAAGAGATGGTGAGAAAAAGCAAGAGAGAGAGAGACTATGTGTGTGAGGGAGGAAGATGCTGTTGCCAGGGAACAGCGGTGAAGTAGAAGCGTCCATCTTTTCCAGCTCGCAGGAGGATGAAAACACACTGAATCATGGATGCAAAATTGACTGAACGTGAGGAGAAGGAAAACAGCTGATCCTGACTCCGAGCAGCAGAAGAGAATAAAAGAGAAGGTAGGCAGGTGTGATTACATAACCGCCATAACACAGCTCCCATACGGGTGACATCATAACAGCAGGATTAGAGCCTGGGGTGGGAGCATTAGTGTTGGTGGAGGGAGGAGGGGGATAGAGAGGGGATTCAGCAGAGACGAGCAGAAGTAAATGGGAGGAAGAGAAATAGAGAGTGATCATCGTGAGATGAGCTAAAAGCGCAGGGTGAGGATTATCTTTTGTCCAAAAAGCAGCACTGGATCTGACTGGCGGAGGAGACTGAAAAGATGCAAGCAGGATGGCGTTTGCTGTGTGATGACTCTGACTCTCCTAACCGTTCTCCTCTCTATAGGAGGACACGATTTCTCTCTCAGCCTCCATTCGCAGCATCAGTAAACAGCAAGAATCCTCCAGCAGCCCAGGTCCTGAGCACACGAGTGTCCCCCCTGCAGATGTAAACAGTGATGACCCTCACTCTGCTCAGGCAGATTTAAGGAGGAGGAGGAAGAAAAGAAAGAGGAGCATCTGAAAGCAAAACAGGGACGTTTCAAAACGGCAAAGAGGAAGTCTTCCTCATTACAGTATGTGAGTACCCTGCCTTTACATGAGCCATGATTCAGATTCTCACATCAATGACATGATATTTAATGCTTTGTTTTGTTCCACTAATGTGATTCAAATTAGTGAGACAGCGTCCGTTTCCATTTGTCAGATAAGGAAAGGATGGCAGTCGTGACAGAATAGCTTCTCTCCTCTCACACACACTTTAAGGCCCTGAAAATGTAATTTCTCAGTCAGCTTCTTAACATACGTAACCTACATGAACACACTTTTTTCTACCTAATTTAGAACAGTTTTTGTTATTTCACATTAGATATTATACATGTTTCTCTCTTCACTCACTGGCTTGAAGTGGACAGGGCTCATTTGGAAAGAGTTGGTCACCTACTTGCATTTACCATTCAGGATTTAGCAATATTTGAATCAGAATCTGATGACAGTTAGTGATTTAGCTGAGTTTTTAAGTGTTAAACTAAATGATACCTAAAGATATTTTTCTAACTTTGAATGTTGCTTATTTGGTCAGAAATATTTATAGGGAAATACCTGGCCAAATATTTGTGACTTTAAAGGATTTTTACATCACTGTCCTCTTGTCTGTAAATTACAATCAGACAAGTTGAGGAAGGCTGTACTCGATTTTGATGTCTCGCCTCACCTTGCCTTTTATCATCAGTGGCTCTATTGATGCTTATCTCCAAGCTGCAAGCCATGTAAATGATTTCACAATGCAGAGGCGGAAAGAATACAATGACGTTTTGTTTAAGTGGGAGCTCTACTGCTTCACTTACATTTTGCTTACTGTATGTCAAAGAAAGAAACCTGTCATGAAAAATATATGTAGTAAAGAAAAATGTATAAGTATAGCTTCCGTATCTGGAGCATTTTCAACAATTTGCTTTCAATTTCTTTCTGATTTTTAGGTGTTTGGTTTGATTGGCACAACACGGTGAATAGCTCACAAGATAGTGTTTGGGTAATGAAGGCTGCTCTGCCATCTGGACTCAAATCCCTACCAGACACGTGCTACTGCAACATTACTTTGTGTCCATCAATCAGCAGTTCACTGTATGAGCAGCTGAGCCTTGGCGAGAGACATCTGCACAAACAACAAACCACACGCACTGATCTGCTAGTTCCGTGCAAATTCTCCACTTTATTCTCGGCTAGTTACACCCCTCTTTCATTCTTAATTTAGCAGGGAGAGTGATCAATCTGTTTCAGAAAGCTTTTTTTATGAGATTAGAGTGTGAGAACAGAGCGAGGTGACTCAAAGAAGAGCCTTTATTAAAGCGGCATTTAAAGAGTCCCCCATCAAGCCCACATCAAACACTGCAACTTTCTCATGGGATGATACAAAGTAAACACTAACCATTCTCCCCCATCGTTTAGAATCCAATCACAACACAGCAGCAGCATGTAGCCTGAGGGCCTGGGGGTTTTTTCAGTATAGGCTCTGATGTGTCTCGCTATAGCACATCAGTGCCATCCCAGTGGACAAATGGACTGTGGTAACGTCTGCTGCAGCATGAACTCTGGCTGGGACAGTGATGTAGGAAGGACGCTCCTCCCCCATGCGTACATTTCTGTCACGAGACTCAGACATGATGCATGACTGATCCTTGTATGACAGCCTTCCACAACTGACCCAAACACGAAACAATGTGAGGCTTCACGTCACATACCAAGAAAAAGACATGCATGCGTCGGATGGAGACTTCTGTCATTTCTGATTTGGTTATGTAAAATATTGAAGTTCAGATCACTATCTGCTTTTATGGTGGCACGTATGATTTGTTTGTATCGCCCTGAGGGGCTGTATGAGCAATGTGGTGTTTTATTTTTGTCTCCTTCCCCAGGGATGTAGGAAAAGGAAACCCACTGGGACTGCCATTTCAATTAAAATAGCACCAGTTTTATCAGAAATTAACCAACGGATCTCGCATTGCTATGTGTCATGTTAGTAAAAAAAAAAAGGATAAAAGTTGAAGATTTGGCGAGATTGTTGGTTGGATTCTTCATTACACCCATGTTGTGTTTTCTAGTTGTTATCCAGACCACTTAATTACAGCTCCTGAAAGCTATATACTTTACTTAGCCTATTTAAGGGTTACTCCAGCAATTTAGTGTATTACTTATAATGTTCCAAAGAGGCTGAGATATCCTAATTTTCATCCCTAGTATGGTGAATCCTACCTTTCCCATAATGCAACTGGATAGTGTCTTTCATTAAACGCTACCTGCCTGGTAAACACCCACATCTTTCAAACTCCACACCTTGAGTTTGTAACACTGGCTTTCTGTCATTAGTTTGAAGTCTCAAGCAAAAATTCAGATAATCCTGATGAAATCATCAACGTTGCGCAAAATGGGTGGAGTGCCCCTTTAAGACAGCTACAAGTACTGCATGTTTTAACAAGGTTTTAACACTTGGTTTCCTTCTGAATGGCATTGTTTTATCTGTTTGTCAACCACAGTGAGCTGAAGCCCGTCCTCCCTGGCAGAGGATGGGTACAGCAGAAGCAACTTTACGCATGGACAGCATGGAGGTTAAGGACGAGTGGCAGGATGAGGACTTCCCCAGGTAATCCTATATGTGTGTGAGAGAGAGAGACTGTGTGTGTGTGTGTGTGTGTGTGTGTGTGTGTGTGTGTGTGTGTGCAGTTTGTCTGATTTGTGCACAGGCTTTGACAAACAGGCCCAGCTATGATGGGAAGTTAGTCACGTGTGTCGAAGGCTGAAAGGCAGGCAGCAGGTGTGTTCTTTCCTTGATGTCGTCGCTATGTGTTACGTGATGAGGTTGTATCATGTCAGTGAACAAAACAGCAGCTAGCATAGAGAAAAAAAAGAAGACAAATCAAACACATCACAGTATCCAGCAATGGAAAAATAGTCGGCCACCCACACTCTACAGTAGAGGAAATGGGTTTGTGAAAAATGAGCAGAGGAAACAGATTATTGAAGGACATCCAGTGTATTCACAACATATTTATGTCCAGTAAATTACATAGTATTGTCAATGTTTGATATCTATCTGTGGCAAGTCATCTCCGTTTTTATAAGATATAATAATATAACAATGGTATCCTGGTAGCTCAGTTGGCGAAAGCTTATACAATACAAATAATAAAATTTGATTTTTTTATTTCACCTTGATCTCAATGTATGTATAACAATGAATATAATTGCAAACCTTAGTCCTATAGAAAAACGTTTAAGAATGCTTTTTCTCCTCTCAACTGTTTAATCCACTCTTGAGTATGTGTTGGTGCTGTCTTTAACTTACCTCTACAAAGCTGCTGACAACATAATAACAGCAATTATTCCAGCAGCTCCATCAGCTAGCCCATACTTGTGGTGTTTTAGGGTGTGTTTGTCTGTGTTAATGTCTTTGTCTTTCTCTGTCTGTGTACAGTATGTGTATGTCTGTGTGTGTTTGTACGAGTGCCATCTACTATAATCTAGCCTTCTTGTCCCCCAGCCCTGAGGGTTCAGCTGTCTTATTACATTGTCAGAGGGGAGTTGGTAATTACTGGTGTTGCTCTCTCAAACAACACATATTGTTTCCAAGGGCACACTGTAGTTAAATCACAATAGAGACACTCCAAAAACAAAAGGCTAAGAGCGTGAGTGCTACGAACAACTGCTCATAATTTGTAGTTTATTTCAGTTTTTTATCATAGCAATTTATTTTAAATGTTAATGCTTATAACTAGCAATTATAAAAAAGACCAAAACAATCATTAACTTGGTAGCAGGAAAACAATAGGCCAAAGAGAAACTATAATTCCTATGTATGTCAATGTTGTTTCACTTTTGATTTATGCTGTCGTTGTATTTATGCTGTATATTCAGGCCACTACCAGAAGATGGAGATGTTGATTCATCATGTGGCCTCTCTGACAACAGAACCAGTAAGTGGAATAAATACGCAGCATTAAATATATATATATTTTTTACTATATTCAGTATCTAAACTTTCCTGACCCGCCTGTCCAGATCCCCCCACCACTCTGAATGTGGGCGAGACCATGGCCCAGCGTAAGCGTCGCACTCTGGTTGCCCCCGACATGAACCTCTCCCTGGATCAGAGCGAGGGCTCGGTGCTCTCTGATGACTTCCTGGAAACGCCCGACGACCTGGACATCAACGTAGACGACATCGAGACTCCTGATGAGACGGACTCGCTGGAGTTCATCAACAATGGCAACGAGCTGGAGTGGGAAGGTCAGACAGAGGTCAAATGATATTGACAGATTTAAAAACATTTAGATGGCTAGTACTGAGGAAGGTATTGATTGTTTTTTTTTTAAGGTAAAGGGATACATGTTGGAATTTATTTGACAAGCAAATCATATTACCTGCAGTGTCCTTGGTTTGAGTCCTGCCTCAGACGTCATACATTATCTCTCTTTGCCTGCCCAGTCACAAATTGCTGCCAACTGTCAAATACAACAAAAAGGACAAACACTGACTGACACTAACCTCAGCATGGCTAGAAAGTCAAGGCTGCTTTTCTTAATTCTCAGAATTCTGTCAGATTGTTCTCTTTAGAGCAGCTGAATGTTTTTCATTTTTAAGGAAACATTTCCGTCACTGCTTTGTCTTCTGTGTTTCCATCACTGATACAGTACAACGATACCACTAATAATAGTCTAAAAACTATCATAGAGTAAGTAAATACTTATCTTCCACAGCCAACAAAAACTTAGTATTTTAACCTTCACAAAAGCAGTACTTATTGCTGGGCTATTATGTATTGGATTGCTAAATATTGTCAGGTGTTCCTTCTATTTTGTCCACAACTGGTAAGTACAGTGTATGGTGACATAAAAGTCTTTTCAAATCTGAGAATAATATTTTGGGAGCTGTGCAAAAATTCACAGATTATGTGTCGAGAATCATGGTCAAAGTTGAATTTTCACAACTTTTTACTTTACTTTTTCATAGCATTTAATGTTTTCACAATGTTTGACATTTCCAAGTTATATTCTGCTTGGCTAAGACCAGAAATGTATTTCTAGAAAGTGTCACAAGCTGTGAATCATGTTGAAGTTTTCTAGCAGACAGTTTCAAAAATGTTAAGGCAAGTGGGGAAGGAAGGTTTAACAATCTGACCACCAACTTTTTTGTGTCATCTTGTGTCTAGATGACACTCCTGTGGCCACCGCCAAGCGTCTTCCAGGTGAAAGTGAAGAAGAGCGAGACTCGTCTGGTCGTCTGTGGCGAACAGTGATCATCGGTGACCAGGAGCAGCGGATTGACATGCAGGTCATCAGGCCGTACCTGAGGGTGGTCACACATGGAGGTTAGTAAGGAGTGTGTGTGTGTGTGTGTCTGTGTGTGTGTGTGTACTTGTATTTAAATACTGGAGTGTCTATGTGTGTGGGCAGTTTTAGATCAAAGTTAATTAAATTAAATTAATTAAAAAACATTGCACTCAACTAAAGGGAGCTGGGGTGCATGTGACTATAGTCCAATTCTAACAAACTATGTGTGTGGATAGGAGTTGTATAGGCACATACACTCAGTTGCCAGTTTGTTAGGTACACTTAGACAAAACTAATGCTGTCTAATTCAACAGTCCTGCAGTAAATCCTCCCTTCATGAAGTTTATAAAGTTCAGTTTTGTTTAAACTGTTTAAGAGAGGTGGTGATTCAACTGTACGGTCATTTTAGAGGATGTAGTTTGTGGTGCTGTTGAATTGTATTGCACTCTTTGTGAATGTGTGTGTACTCTTCTTTAATTGGTGCACTTTGGGGATTTAATATTGGGAATGATATTTTCAGTAGCAAACTCTGAGACTGGGACTCCTATCTTACGAGAGGCACACTTAGCCACTTGATACCCCTGAATTGATTGAAACTCGTTGTTGGTGACAGGTTGAAAAAACGAAACCCTAAAGTTACGTGACTATTCCACCCTGAAGAAGGCATACAAATGAAACTTTTGAATTAAATGAAAAGAGCATTTGGATAGATTTTGGTGTGCAAACTCTTTTCGTACTTGCTAAAAATCGTACCAGTTATTGCAGGTTAGTGTTTTCACCTGGATTGTTGTAATCTTATATGGTGGAAAAACCTGAAACAGCATTCAGACCATCAAGGGACATTAGAACTCATAAAGGAAAAAATTAAATGCGTAGCAAACTTATATATAGCATGCAGAAAGCACACACAACTTTTATTTTAATTACAAAAAGGCTAAAGCCATTAATAAAAGCAAATATTAAAAAAAAAAGTTGTGAGGCTACTTTCAAAGTGATAAAACATACGCAAGCAATTGATAAATATAACATTCAAATAATAGTTTTTCAGAATCCCATGATAATGCAGTCAATGAAACAAATTGCCAGTGTCGTACCACTGCAATGCAACTTACTGAATGTGTGTCTCCCTCCTCTTTCAGGTTATTATGGTGAGGGTCTGAATGCCATCATCGTGTTTGCAGCCTGCTACCTTCCTGACAGCGGCTGTGAGGACTACACATACATCATGGAGAATCTCTTCCTGTAAGATCTAGTCTGGTCTCTTTAGGGACTCTTTCACAGTAGCATACTGTATTATGAGCCTTTTCATAACATTATTCTTCTACTTTATTCTTTTATCGCTGTATAATTGATCACAGGACATGACTGGAGAAAATGTTTCTATGGAATATGCATGTCAAATCATGTTTGAAATGATTATTAACATTAAATGCTAGAAATGAAAGATGAATAAGTTGAACAACACTCATTTTGGCATCAAGGATTTTTACATTGTGAAGCACATATCTGGGTCGGATCCAGTTATTTCAAGTAAAGTGTTTTCATCTTATATGTTTCTGTACAGCCTGAGTCAGATCTGAGCTTGTTTGTTCGGTCCTCAGGTACGTTGTGAGCAGCCTGGAGCTGCTGGTGGCAGAAGATTACATGATTGTTTACCTGAACGGAGCAACCCCTCGCAGGAAGATGCCCGGCATCAGCTGGCTGAAGAGATGCTACCAGATGATTGACAGGAAGTAAGAAAGACGACATATCAGAACAGTTTGGGCAAATGTGATGGGAATGACAATATAGTCATGAATGTAAAATGAATGCTAAGGATAAAGATAAATGATGATAAATTTTAAATGTATTATGATTAAAATGATGAAAAAAATCTGTCTCCTGCAGACTGAGGAAGAATCTAAAGTGTCTCATCATCGCTCACCCAACGTGGTTCATCCGGACCGTCCTGGCCATCTCAAGACCTTTCATCAGGTGAGGATACACTCAGTGTCCATCAGTCTGTCCTTTGAGTTACATAGTGGCTGAGAACCTCTTCTCTAAACAAATCTAATAAACAGAGAGAAGATAAATTACGGAGTCGTGACATATATTGCAAGTTGTTGATGTTTTCTGCAGTGTGAAGTTCATGGATAAGATCCGTTACGTTCACACCCTGGAGGAACTCAGCCAGATCATCCCCATGGAGCACGTGCAGATCCCTGAGTGTGTGTTGCAGTAAGTACTCTGAGCCACCAAGGGTCACTGTTGAGACACTGCATATGTCTATCACAGCTTATGTTATCTATTGCATGCCTACAGTAATAAGACCTTGAAAGAATGCTCATGGTACAGTGATGGAACTAAACTTGAGCCTGAAATGTATATTTGTCACTGTTTATTTTGATGCGCTTGGACAGCTGTGTGTGCAATATGTTGGCAGTAAAAACTCATATTGGTATTCATATTGATTTTTAAACAAACTTTCGGTGGCTGAACTTTGGAATTCACTAGTTTTAACTGAGTGAGTGAGGCTATGGGAAGTTAATTTTCTACATATGATTTGCAATAGCATACTGTTGTGGACTGTTAGCATATTTGTACCACTGGTGAGAAGTACTGTATGTTGATGATTTCTATTTTCATTTTTTTAAAAGGTATGATGATGAGAAATTAAGAGCACAAAGGGAAAGGTGAGCAGTAGATTTTCATGTGATTTTATGCTAAAAATAGTTTTAATGCATGCTCTTGTTCCTGCGTCTAAGTAGTATTATTAAGATTTGCCTGTCTTACTTACAGACTTGACCAAGAGCAGCAGCAGACCAACTCAACACTGCCTAAAGAAAGGTGACCTCATTTTGCAGTACATACTGTCCAGTGCCATTTTTGGATAAATAAAATGCTTTTCTGCTACAGCACTACAACATGGAAAACGTTTTATTTCTTATTTAAAACTGGTGGCTGCTAGAAGTCTGAAACCATTTCACTTTCACTTACACTTTATTAGTTAGTTAGTTATTTAATTTAGCCAGATAAGACACAAAGAATAAAGCACAGCCTAATATGGGACGACCAAGCAAAATATTTATATTTACTTATAGCTTAACTTTAATCTGTCATTTCCAGGCCAAAGTCAGTGATAGCAGAGGTTGGCCGTGACATCTGACATTAAGGTAAGGGTTCTCATGACTTAAGTGCCTTTCCATCAACTTCATCCAGGCTGGTTTGCAATGTCAGCCCACTGTAACTAATCTCTGACATACACATGTATATGTGCCCAAAAGAGACTTGATACAGTAAATCACCCAAATGCTGGACGATGGCCTGTCTGGAGTGTTGGGTCACTGACCAAAGGTCAAAAGGGTCAGCTCTCAGTTCAGGGGCACCGAGATCCAATTTACAGTATCATACTGACTCAAGTGAGACCACAAGCAGAAAGAACGAGAGGATGACTCAGATCACAGCAACTTAAAACTCAAATCTTCTCTTACAGTAAAAAGATGTACAGCCCATTACATTTTTTTGTCATAAATAGAGCTGCAATGATTAGTCGATTTTCTTTGTCTTATAGTAAATTAAATATTTTGTTGGTTGGACAAAACAAAACTCTCTGATATTATAAGGGCATTTTTCTTATGTTTGATAGATAGTAATCGGGAGATTAATCGATATTGAAAATAATCGTAGTCACAAATCAATCAAATCTGTAGTTTTAGAATAGAAGTCTAACTCAAAGTACATCTCATTCATGGATAGTTAGGAGGAAACTGAAGCATATGCCTGTTTCTTCAGTTACAATCACTTTCATGTTTTTACTCTGATGAAGATGCAAATTGCCTCAAAATGTTGCCCTTGCACATAAATAACAAGTATTAAAAGTAAAGAATGTGTTTCCTCACTGGACCAAAGTCTGAAGCACAAATTATAGTGCTGCATGAATGATTACTGTCAAACATCAAGTCCAGCTCATTTTCTCTTTTGCCAAGTCATGTTTCATTTCTTTAAATTGAGACTGCGTGTGTGTTAGCTGTTAGTGTTGTTAGCTGATCCCCAAACATCATATTTCCTCCGTACCCCGTGTTACATAAGGCACAGCTGCTAATCTCTTTAAACCTGCCTGCACACAACCGATCGATTCTATTTTTAATGGGTCATACAACCGAGGTCTGGCAAATTGATTCGCGTCACACAGCCTGTCCTGAAATTGAGGGAAATACCCACCACAGCAGGTCAGGGTGTGTTAGGGTGGGGGAGGAGGGTTATTTTAGAAACTTCCCCCGGTTCTGTGCTGTCCTGTGCTGCTGACTGTTCCTATCAGCCTCCATATATCAAAGGAGCTATCAGCCGGAGGACTGGCCGACATCCCAGGAATGGACACAGGCACCATCTCTTAACCAAATGCCAAGCAAGGAAGCAGGGGGAAAATAAATAGGCAAACCTGATACGTGTCAAGTTGGATTTAGTTTAGATTTAGTGCATGCCTGCTGACAAATTTCAGGATTATATTAGAAATGTTGTATTTGTGGAGATGCACAAATGTCAGTTGATATCTTTCAGACTGTCAGGATAAAGGTGGCGGAGAAAGAAAGAGAATTAAACTGTCTGTATTTGCATTGCAGAGCTTTAAATTGAAGAACCAATGGGGAACATTCATTCATTAAAATGGGAGCCAGCCTAGACCATCATCACACGCTTGCTGCACAGGATTAAATCTCCTGACTGGATCCATTAGCTGCAAGACAATCATTTCTCAGAAACATTGTCTTCAGTGACATGCTTGCTTCTAACTAAAAGTTAACATTACACCAAAGCAGCACAAGATATAGCTAAATCAAAAAGTATCTGCTCCATGCATGTCAAGTTGAGCTTTATCTACAGCATGACCTCAACTATATAAATGAAAAATTAAGGACTTGGATGAACATTCCAGCATCTTTCAACAGAGCCGGGAATATCATCCGTTTCAACGTGTACATACTTGTGTATATATTTTTGAGAAAGGTGTTTGCACAGATATTTGGTTTTTGATATGAATGGCATGGGTATTGTTTGGTTTCATGGCTGTTTACTGAAAAATTATGTGCAATGATATTGTTCTTCTTAGACCTACAATAGATGTTACTGATGCAAACGTGTGTTACAGTTTTCAAGTTTTCCAGAGTTTGATAATTATGCAGGTGGCATGCTTGTTTATATCCTTCTGTCTCTGTTACATTTGTTTTTGTCCATTTTTAAGTCATTTGCCATCATGTTTCAAAAGGAACTTTTACAAAACTGAAAGTATACATTGTTACAAATCAAATGAAATATATTTAAAGAGAGTCAAATTAATTGCTAAAAGTGTTATTTATGAAAATGTGCCATTTACTGTTTGTAAAAAAAAAAACAATAAATAAATAAATGAGTGAACTAAAACAAGCTTTGGTCATGCCATGATTTGTCACCTCTTGTATCCAACCTTGACTTCTGATACACAAAAGGTGCCTTGCTCATGAACATTAAAGCTTATATTTTCATCTTTTTTATTGCCTTTAAATGTGTTCCAGTTTGGTCCATAATGGTTTTGATAGACAGTTTCTGATGAGTTATTAGGGGCATAATTATGATTTATGAGTGTGTTGGTTAAGTCAGCTGATGGTCTTTGTGTCACCTGACACTCCTGTGCTGTTCTTCATAGGGGTCATTTGGACACAATACTCCTCAAGTGACCTTTCCTTATTTTTATATGCAACTGTGATCACAAGGTATTAACGCAATGCATAACCCATAATAAACTGCACTCTCTCCTGCATGTCCCTCAACACTTTTACCTTTCACTTTTATAGTCTATTATGCAAATTCAGTCACAATTAATCATTCCTTGGTTCAGACATGAAAAAGAGAATGTTGTTCAGTGAAATAACATTACTTCTTATGTCTCTTGGTCTATACTAATATATAATTAATATTTCAGCATGAACGTTTAAATTGAAAACAGATTAAAACAAGAAACTATTGATTAAAAGGTTAACTATTTAAATTTAAAGGAATAGTTCGACATTTTGGGAAATAGGCACATTTGCTTTCTTGCTGAGAGTTGAGAAGCTCCATTCCACTTTCATTCCTTTGCATTAAGTATAGTGCTAGAGCCAGAAGGCTATTAGCTTAGCTTAGCATAAAGACTGGAAGCAGTGAGAAATGCCCCACCCCTAGGTGGGTGAGGTATATTATGTATATGTTTGTTTTCCACATTACAAGTTACATGTTACATTTCTTAACTATGCTGTTTTCATACCGTCATATTGTTTCACTGAGATCATATGTTTCTGTCAAGACGTGTTGCAAGGGCATTATGAAAGTCTTTCACACAAAAGTGTAATTAAGTCCAGCTGTAATGCTCTGTTTTATTGGCTAAATTACAAATGCACTGCATGCATAAACTAAGAAAATCACATCGCATCGAAAAAATATTGTGAATCTTGCACGAGGGTCAGGGTGCAACAGCCTTTCACAAAATTAAATTAATTATAATCTAGCTAAGCTAATATCCTCCTGGCTCTACCTCATACATCAGCCTTCTCTTCTAAGTCTCTGCAAGTGTATTCCCCAAAATTTTAAACTATTCCTTTAAGCCTGGAAATGTATGTAATTTGACATTATCTCAGTGGATTAGCCCCTGGGCACAACCTTAAAAATTCTAACTGTGACAGAAAAGTAATTATTCAGCAAACAGCTGGTCAAGTAAAGCTCTGTCTGTCTTCTGAGTCTAAGAAGGAAAAAGTATGTACGCTACATATTTCACATGATTTAGTGCCCTACAGAATGTCTCAGCCTATATGGGACAGTTTCATAATCCCAAACAGCTTCTGTTCACTAACATCGGACTACTACAACACATCAAAGCTGCCAATCGCATTGATATGAGAGGTAAAAGAAATATTATCATCACATGGCATCACTTTTCCTTCGGGACTGCCATGGAAGTGAAACATGAAGCCCTGAACTTGAAACCATGTGCTCTGATAAGTGGGACTCAAGGTTCACCTGTGGTGTGTAACAAACACAGCTGATAAGGCCGCTTAAGTTCAAAGAAATAGACCTGTATTATCAGACTTATAGCCGTTACTCGAGACACTGTGGTCACATGGCTGGCAGCTATGATCTCCAGCTAGTTGCATCAGAAATATGCGTGACGCAGCAGGCAGACACACAACAGCCAACTAAATATAGTGCCTCTGATTTTCACCCACCCGGAGCTGTCTAAGTATGGAAACATTTCCCTCTAAAAACCCAAATAATGGGGTTTTTCTCTGAGCTGTGATACAGATGTTTCAGTAACAGGATGTGACTTTTATACTATAAATTTTAATGATTGTACAATTTGCAGCCCTTGCCTTCTCATACAGTTCATTCGGTAAGACAAAAACTCCCTTGTGATGAATGGCATCTGCACTTAAATCAAACATCTTGCTGTTTAGTCTAGTATTTTAAATCAAATTGATCTCAAATTAAAAATAAATAAATATTTTACAAGCTCTAAACTCTCAGCATCACCAGCCTACAGTAGCTCTTTCCAAAGGGAGAATTAATGTTGTGTTTCACAGCTTAGCCCCATCACCATTTCTCTATTATCTTCCTACAGCTCTGCTCGGTGTGGGATTTGTCGTGCATTTGGTTCAATGACCCCTGAAAGCAGGTGGAAAAAGTCCTCCTCCTCCCATTGGTGCTGCGCGGCTGTAAAGCGGCGGCTTATTGGCTGCAGGAAAAGGGGGACGATTGGTTTGAGAGGCTGTGACGCTGCAGCTAAATCCTTTATATGCCTGGCAAAGAGATTGTCTATCAATGAAGTAGTAAAAGGGGGGAACATCTGTGGCAGAGGAGAAGGAAAGGTTTTTAGCCTTTGGTAGACTGTTTTGGCTGGGTTCCCTTCTTTTATTTACTGAATTCCAGAGGTGACCAACACACAGAAGAGAAAATGAAGTTCATCATTGGCATTGGAGGGTAAGTCTCATCTAAAGTATTTACCAGTTTGTCTAGCAATTAAATTTAGCAGAATCCTAGAGTGTAACTCATCTGTGCAGCATGAAATGTATCTTAATTTCAGAGTGACCAACGGTGGGAAGACCACATTGACAAATAGACTACTAAAGACATTACCCAACTGTTGTGTGGTGCATCAGGATGACTTTTTCAAGGTAAAATAAATTCAATTCTTTTGAGCTTTTGACATTTAAATGACTGTATGTTTAGTTTAAAGCTACAGTAACTATTTTAATGTATTCATGTTGAGTTAATGTAAGTATTATTTTTGATATATTGCATTTGTTATGTTAAATTTGCCCTTGAGGACATTTTGTGCTCAGATATATCCCACCAGTCTGACCTGCAGATGTCCTGTCATCTCAGTAGTCTAGTAATACATCTGGCTGATTGTCTCCTGGACAGCCAATGAAAGGACTGAGCGTCCCCACTTAAAGTCAAACTTTGTCCAATCACATTGCAATTACTGCAACCAACTCATGCATGATAATGAACCTCATTTGGCTTAAAAGAAGCCAGAAGATTTTATTTCTACCACATCCATCTTTTCGTGTTGCATTCAGGGCCAGTAAAGGTTGATTGACCACCGATCACCAAGTGTTTTTAAAATAAGAGTGGCTTGATGTCATTTCTCTAACCTCATATCATATGTTTTACTGCTACAGCAATACATCAAGGGTGTTGTCTAGGGCCGCACAACCGCAAAGAAATCGTATTCGCAATTTCCGAATCGCAAGAGCATGCAGATTTTAACTTAAAACAAAAGGAGTCCGATCCGAGACAGTTTGCTAAACGAGCTCGAAGTTCCATCTTCCTCAAATGAGGCAACAGCGAACGTTAACAGCATAGTTTAAAAATATTTAAAAACAAGTTATTAAGAGACAGCTGTATCCTAAGGTATTACAACCGATATTTCGCAAGCGCAAAATTGGGATAAACATTTGAACCGCACACAAAAATGTCACTGTGCGCTACTTTTGGTGGAGACGAGTCCTTGACTTGTCCTGTCCAGGTGTGATCAGTTCCGACTGGTTACTAGGTTGCAGCAATGTTTTATTGGTGACTGTTATTTCAGAAACCCGATCAAATAGAAGTCGGGGAGGACGGCTTTAGACAGTGGGATGGTAAGAATGGATTTCACGTAGGAAAACCATGCAGTAATGTACTTTTTCTTTCCTGCACATTTCTTTAGTTTGGTAACCAATCAATCCTAAATTTTGTTAAATTCTACCATCTATTCTGTGAATGCTACAGACATTCGCTAACTGTGACTAATGTGTGTTAAAGCACATTGGTGAGGGGTGTTTGTTGCATGTGTGGTGAAGCCCGCTCTTCTCTCTTCTCTCCCTGTTCTGTATCAGTTATCACTGCCCTGGACATGGAGGCTATGGTCAACACTGTGAAGGGCTGGCAGGAGAACCCGGTCAAGTTCGCCCGCTCGCACGGCGTCAGCCTGTCACCTGAAGCTGAGGATAAAGGGATCCATATTCTCATCGTGGAGGGGTTCCTCATCTACAACTACAAGTGGGTCATCTTACATCTTAGCCTTCTTACTCGTTTTTCCACACAAGCTCTTAAATGTAACCTACAGGCCTCTTGACCTCTAAAGCTTTTCACTAATTTGAGCCTCGGTTCCCCTCTGCAGGCCTCTTATTGACGTCTATGACAAATGTTTCTACATTTCCATTCCTTATGAGGAGTGCAAGAGGAGGAGAAGGTAACAAGCTCTTGGACTGACTTTGACAGATTGCACTTAAGTGTTAGATGAGATATTACAGGCTATAATATGACCTGATTGATTATGTTTCTGCAGCACAAGGACATACATAGTCCCTGACCCCCCTGACCTGTTCGATGGCCACGTCTGGCCCATGTACTTGAAACACAGGAAAGAGATGGAGAATAACTGTGACAGAATAAGTACGCTGAGCCAATTCCTCACCTCTGAAACAAAATATCAAATCAGTCTCCCTATCCACGTCAAAATAAAAGCATAATATTCTTCTCTCTCCTTCAAAAATAAAGATCTAACTGCTAACTGTTGATGTAAATGAGCTCTCATTCACTTCTGATTTGCCTTTTTCTGCACAGACTACCTTGACGGGATGACATCAAAGGAGGATATCTACAACAAAGTGTATGAAAGCATTCAGAACTCCCTGCTGAACAACTCATAGGTAAATGTTAAAGATTTTAATATATAGTCACTGACAGATCACTGATAACTGTTTCATTCAGTGCGAGTAACTCCTCTCCTTTCTCTCTCTCTCTCTCTCTCTGCAGCAGGACGGGGACAACAGCGGATTTGTGTATAGACTTGTAAATATCATTTTGCGTCAGTGTGTAACACCAGTTCTGTACTTCTAGCCTGATTTGTAAATAGTTAATCCTGTAACTTATTAAGAACTAATGGCAGAAGCGTTGTGTTTTGTATAATCCTGTGTAACTTTTTTCTAAAAGATAAGGCACCTCTGGACTGCCCAGTGTTTAACATCAGGGACGGATCTCAACTCTGATCTTGTTGTATGTGAAAGGATAAAAAACACCTACTGGGAGGAAGGATTTGTGTCTCGCAACTAAATGAAACGACTGAATCCACTTCATGTTTCCTGTTTTTCTTACCTCATTTCACACACACCCATGTTGTTCCCATAAAGGATCACAGCACAAGCATTTATGCACATTGAGGATGACTGATAACATCCTGCGGCTCTTGAAAGAGACTCCTTATCACCCAGATTAGATTTAGAGCCTCAATAAAAGTGGCTGTTTTCCTCTAAAAGACAATAGGTCAACTTTTACAGGACGGAAGAAGAAAGAAAGACAAATAAAGGTGATTTGATTCACCCACTTAACTGTCACTTTAAACATTAATATATATAAATATGAAAATAACTTTTGAGCATCTATAACTTTGAATAAAAACTAACAAGACACTCTGAGGAAGGCAAGTGTGCCAACAGGAAGTGATGTGTTTTTACTCGCCCTTATTTATTATATTTAAATATAATATTTTAAACTGGATTTTTAATGCCACACCCCACCCATTCATGAGAGCATATTTTTTTCTCTTTAACATTAACATTAACTTTGATAATGGTTATTGTTTTATCTTTTATATATAAAATAGAAAAAGAATTAGTCTAATCATGACCTACAATTGACATAAAGATCAGCATAAGTTCAAATTTTCTGCGAGAGAAACGTATAACAACATCTTTTACCATTTATAAGAAGAAGTGCTAAAATCAGGCATCCCAGCACAGCATTTAGTGTAATAATGAATAAGCTAAGAAACAAAGGTCATTGTCAACTGATGAGGAGCACTAATCTGGACACAACGTCCACATCCAAAGCACTAAATGCCTTGATACTTCTGTAAACCCTGTTGGGAAGGTCAGAGGCAGCCACAGAATATACTGTATGTGTCTTGCTCAAGAGGAATGCTAAAACCAGGTTTTTGAACCCTGGATGTTTGGTTGAAGACTTATGCTTCCCTGCTGTGCTAACAACACATCCAGTAACATGAAGCAACCTTTCTATATTCTAAAGGAGCATGTAGCTTTGCAGAGTAAATCTCTATCTTAACAATCACTCAGCCAGCTTTATTTTTTATATATATATATTTTATCCAAAAGGTCAAACGTCCTTTCAGAAGTCACCCGCATCGCTTTACCCTCAGCTAACACTGTCTGCATAGAAGTGAGGGGAAACATAGAGCAGTCAATTTTCACTTTTATTGATATTTTCAATATCAAAACCCCAGTGAATTATATGTTAACCTTGAGGGTTGTATTTCCTATATGTAGCTGACTACACAGCCCGACTTCTGACCCATAAAACAAATTACTTGTGTCCGACCGGCAGCGATGACTTAACACATCAAAGGATTTATAGTCGGAGCATTAGACATATATTATCTATAAGTCTTTAGTGTCATAGAGGCTTTTCTGAATTCTTCTGATCATATAGATCGCCTCACACTGTACATCAGCCAGCTCTGCCCAAGGACCTGGAAGAGCCATAGAGGGTGTGTTGGGGGGAGGGGGGGGCGGGGTTCAGGGTCTTGTGATGCGTTTCTGGGAGTCTTAACATACCAGCAGTTGGCCTGGAGCAGAGGGTGGCTGGCTGGCAGTTTATATTTAGGCTAAGTGCCTGGGGTGTCAGGGGAATATATTTAACGAGTGCACAGCCAATTACAGACCTATACACCCACTCTACGCTCCACAGCCGGGTCTGACTCAGGGGCCAGTCCCCAGATGCCACCCCCTGGTGGGTAAGGTGAGAGCCTTGTGGGGTGGCATGTGCTCCCACGTCACCCGCCGCCATGGCAACCCCTAAAGTACAGCTGGGGCGTCCATATTTGGGTCGAGAGGCAGGGACGCAGGAGATGAGCGGCTGTCACATGCTGGCTGAGTGACTGAGGGCCCCTGAGGCATGTGAACAGTTGTGGTTATGCCACTGAATGAATGACAGGAATATTTATGGCTGCCTCGCTGTGACAAAACATGTGAACAACTGAATTCAACACTTGACTTTAGAATTTATAAGCAGTACATAAATATTAAATAAATGGGTTATAACACACTATAATGTAGTTGTAAGCAGATATAAGGACATTTTAAGTGCTTATTAATGTACAGTATTTGTCAACAATTATAATTTCTCCTATTAAGATATATTTTATATTATCACAACTGTGTTTTACTATATTATCATTCATTATCTATTTATACACCAGCCATACCTTATGGGTGCTCACAGGAGGAGTTATATATATCTGCTTACAACTACATTATAGTGTCTTATAAACCATTTATTAAAAGTTTATATACTGTTTATAAATGCTAAATAGAGACAAAGTAACGTGTTGCCCTGCGTTTATCATTGATTCAGTTTGATTCAGGCCAGAAAGTGGGTGAATATGTAACTGGCACTTGATCCTGACCGGTTTGCAGTGACCTTAAACCCAGAACAGAGAAATAAATGACACGTGGTGCTAATTCATTTTGCCAGGAGAGGTTCACAGCACCAACTGAGGAACAAATACACAACAACAGCTCCTCTCCTGCCCTCCTCTCTCACAGCTTCATTACAGCCATAAAAAACAAACAAGATCTGACAGCCTCTTACTAGTTATCTAGAGTCCCAACATTAATCCTCAATGACCACCTCAGGGAAGTCATATTGTTTTTATTTGCTTTTTTTTTGCTTGTTTGTTTGTTTTGTTTTTTTGTGAACATGGCAACGGCTCCTTAAGGTGTTCTTTTTTCTCATGTTGTTTATTCTCTTGTAAACAAAGTTACTTTAATTTCATGATATTTATAACCCTTTACAACAAAAATAAATAATACATATAATACATATTAAGAACTACCACCAGTTTTTAAACCTCTAATTATAGTCTAACATGTACTGATCTATGCTTTCATTACGTTTCTTTTTATTTATTTCTTTTCATCCTGTTTGTTTTATCTGCTTTTTGTGTTGCTTGCTGTTTTTTTTGTTTTTTTTTAATGCATCAACGTTTTGGATAAATCTCTCTCTCATTTACATCACATTGTCTTTAATTACTGTGTGATGTTTCTGATAGATAGATAAATAAATACAGTAAAATTCTTACATTAAAAAAAATACATAGTAAAAATAAATAAATAAAACACCTCTGATTTAGATACACAAAATGCCTACATACTTTACCTACATATAAAGTAAAAGGTTTAGCCTATCCAGTTCTAAAGAAATAATAACATTTGTTGTCTTCCCTTTTTGTAACTTTGGTCTTCAAACTTTAGGGTATAAACATTGAAGTTTGGGTTATGGGTTAGAAGTCATTTAAAGACAGTTTTTAATAGCTCACATATTAAGCGCTCTCAACACACATTTGTCACGTGTAGATCGACCAAAACGTGAAGATAGCAGCATGTTGCTCAAAGCTGAAACGTGAGGAGAGCTGACCGCGCTCATTTTGGCAAAGGTTAATCAACGATAAGCAAAACATGTGTCACAAGAAACCTGATGATCTGCAGCCCTGCAGTCGTCAAATAACGCACAATTCATCATTTATTAGACATTTCTATTTTAACTCAGGTTAGACTGTAAAATCAAGAGAGAGTGTCCCACAACAGAGCGTAATAATTTTCATTTTCAAACATTTCTCCAGCATCTCACCTGCATTGTCTCCCCATGATCTGTGGTAAACCCTCTGGATCTATCATTTAGTTGTAAACTCCTCAGACTGGCAGTGTGAGGCCTCAGGGGAAGACAACAGGTATATTCCTTGTGGGGAAGTTTTCTTGTGGTAAAACCATTTTAAGACCATCATCTTCGTTAAATCTCACAAGAAGCAAAGCTGTGATCAGCCCTGGATACCTAGATTCATGGGATAAGATATATTCAAAGCGTAAAAGAATTAGTCTTTCACACGGGGAAAGATCTGCTGCCGCTGCTGTAGGTGTACCAAGAAAACAACCAGAAACTGTTTATTTTATTTCCAAGCACTCCTAACTTACAGTAAAGATTAGTTTTTTTGTGGCAACATTTGTTGTGATTTGTTTACTTTCAGGTCAGACACACAAGAAAGACTCAATTCAACGTCAATACTTACTGGCTAAATTTTGTGGGTTACATGTCCTGCTCGGGAAGTCTTGTGCCAAACCAGTGCCGAGGATCTGTGGCTCTTATAAATCTGGACTGCAGCAGAGAGCAAGGCGGGGCTGGCCTTTGCACCAGAGGAAGGTTTCTTTGACTAAGAATAGAAAAGCACGCAGGCTGAACCATCCTGACGCCCTATTTGGCACTTCATCTGAGAGGTGACAAATACTGAGGTCTGCATGACTCCTCTGTAGATCAGTGTGTGTGTATCCATCCTATTTGTGACCAAAATCAAACAACCGAAGTTCCTTACATATAAAAAAGATCATAGTGACGTTAATAACAGTCTTTAGTTATATGTAAAAGCTACACTGAGCAACAGATTTAAAGAGGCGACAGGCTGCACATCAGTGAGTTTAATTATTGTACTCTGCCAAACAATGTGGGCCCTGTAGCCTACATATGCAGCTTCAGTGGATATAGTTCAAATTGCACCTTTACCAGCTGCAACATGAGTGATTCTTACACATTAATGCATCACTAATTATAATCCAGTAATATAATACATATTTTTCTGAAATGAGCCAATTTGCATAATGACTACTTTTACTTTTGGTACTTTATTTTGATACTCATACTTTTATACTTTTACTTAAGTAAGATTTTGAATGCAGGACAGAGTATTTGTACACTGTGGTATTACTACTTTTACTACTAAGTAAAATATCTGAGTACTTCTTCCACCACTGCTTTTTGCCCCCTAAAAAATAATCATATTTAAAGTTTAAACTTAGTTGTAATGTTTATCAGAAATGTACCTAACAACAGTATATGACATATTGTGCAAAAGAAAATGCAAAAAGTGTCATTTAAGCGAGCTGTAATGACAAGTATCAGATCACCTAATCATTAAGCTGGTTTGGGTATTCAGGTAAATTAAAAATAATAATAATAATAGTATAGGATCTTAAGGATACAACATACATTTGTAAGTTTAGCTGCTTTCGTGTTGTCAAAGGAAATAATTGTTTGCATATATTGTTGAGTTTCTTTAAAATAAAAAATAAAACAGTGCTTCACCTTAGTAAATAGACAAACTAATAATGAAGTTGATAATGTAGTAGTGTTTGGACTATTTGGAAACCTAACAGCACAAAGCAAATTCAGGAAGGATATGATAAAAATCAATAAAAGCGTTTTTCTTTGCAGATTCTCTCCGGATGCTACTGGATGATAAAAGAGCAGCAGTGTCTGCAGGATGGTGACAGATAGATGCAGCCTGCCGCCGTGTGGTGGAGGTTCAGTGCCGAGTAGTGCAGTGCCTCTCCAAAGTTGTTGCACAACGTCAGTAGATTTAGGTTTTCTAATGGCAGTATATTTTTCTTGCGTAGTTTATATTTTCAGCGGAACTGATTGAAACCGTTGTGAAAGTGAAATCAAACACTGACTTTTTTCAACAGATAACCTCTGTTTTTTGGCTCTACTGGGCGGACTGGTAAAATAACCAGGTTGAACGGTATCAGGTGACTTCAGTTCACACCCGTGCGTAAAGTTTACTAAGCAAACGTCTTTGAGTAAGGCTTGCGTAACAGAATTGAACCACGGCATGGCATGGGTTAAATCTTCTTGCTAGAAAGTTTGACTTTGCGTAACTAACTGGGCTGAATTCGACAAATGACCAGGAAGAAAAGGCTCCAGCCCTCCTCTCCTCTCCACTTGTCAGTCCTCCTGAGAACTGATATGTGGTTCTGTGCAAGAGCTGGAACTGAGAGCGCACAACTGCTTTTCATCCATTTTCCACAAAGCAACATCTGTGCGCGCAATTCATCTCATAATCTGATTTATCATTGTTACAGGAGGGATTTATTGTTCTAGTTTTTCTGCCATGGCAAAATGGTCACTTTTATTTCTATACTTTGTCCAAGGACTATTTCCCCTCATCTTTGGGCAGCAGCAGCAGCGCACAGCTGGCCCCTGGCGGCACCGGATTCAGTGGGAGAACAACGGGCAGGTTTACAGTTTAATGAGCACTGGATTAGAGTACCAGACTCCGGTTCGGTCCAGAAGCCAGTCGAGGGTTTATGTGAGCAGCAGGAGGGATGACACCAGGAGCCAAATGCCGGGAGCGCACAGAGGAGCGACGCTTGTAAGACCCGGACAGGCCGAATCCAGACAGTTTAGGACTGATCACAGTGTAGAGCCAGGATCTATTGCGCCAGGACCTGATGTTAGACAGTACGCGCCTTTTAATGGTCGTGCGTCAGGGGCCAGACAGCAGCCTGCGCGCCCTTATGCAGCAGGAGCTTCGGGTTATCCAGGCGCACGACGCTTTAACCCCGAACACACCAACACCATCAACGCCTCTGCACCAGGGAGTTTTACAGGTTTTCCAGGCAGAACAGGGGGTGTCAGTGTGGCTGCTACCGCACTGCACACCAGACGAGGAGAACCAGGGCCCGGTGCGCAATACCAACAGTTACGCACGGTGCCAGAGGCGATGTCTGTCTCTAGGCAACCTGCGCAGACGGATCACTCCAACTCAGCATATCCCATAACTGTGGAAAGGGAATCTGAGGCTGCTGCTCCATTCCCTGCACCTAGTGAGGATGTTTCAAACGAGGCAACCGATCATGGAGAGGACATGGTTAACGATGACCCTCGAAACCCGTTTAAAAACCACAGGAATTCTGTTTTCTACAACACGTATCCCACAAGAGGGAGGTCAGTGGCCCGCACGCGCCGTCCGCCTGGCACAGGGTATGGAACAAGATATTTCCAAAATGGTAAGTTAAGTGTCCTAATCATACTGAATGAGCTTAGCATTCCTACAGTAATTAGATTTTAATTATCTTAGACCAACGTGATGGTCCAGTGGGTGCATCAATTTGGATAAAACTCAGTCTAAATAATCATCCATTACATACAAATTACTTTTTAAATGAGCTGGTTTTATGAATATTTTATAGCCAGCCTCATGTCTCACTCACTGAGAGGGAAAAAACTGAATGACAAGAAGGAGAAAAAACGTATTTGGGCTGTGGATCCCAGACTGACAGCTCAGTAAAGTAAAACACTTTGAATTATGCCAACAAACACAAACAGCTGCTCTCATTTTCAGCCTGGACTCCATCTATTTCAGTGAATTGTTCTCAGCACGAATAAACTGGCAACATTAAGATCTCAGAATAAAAAAAAAAATGTGTATTGTCCCTTTAATCTACTCTCCCAGGACTGCCAGACCTCGTGCCAGACCCATATGCCATCCAAGCAGGTGCTTACATCCAGCGCATGCAGATGTATGCGCTCCGCTGTGCAGCTGAGGAGAACTGTCTGGCCAGGTAATCTGTGCTGCCAGAAGTGATTCACTTCTTCAGCACGCAGACGCTGAAGCAGACACGTACACACACCTACATACACTCACTCACACACACAGGTATTTCCTTGTTTTTACTGCTCACTGAAGGTTAATTTTACTTGTTTTAGCACAACGTCCAACGCTTTAGCATAGCTTTCAATTATGTCTGTATAACTTCTCAATGTGGCAGGATAACTGTTCTGTTGATAGAGTTACCAAAACTGTTTGATCTTATTATGGAGCAATGATTCTCCAACATGATGTCCTGCCAAGACATAAATGTTCTGGGTTGGTTTTCCCAAAAGCGTTAAGCACAATGGAACAAACCCTTTGCACTCCGTTACTTTTAAGAAAACTAGCCCCGGGAGCTCAGCCAGTAGCACTTTCCAACGCAGCTCATGCCCGTTTCCCCTGTGATCAATCCAAGGTCGGCTTATGGACCTGCCGTGAGAGACATCGACTTCAGAGTCCTTCTGCGGTTCCCCCAGAAAGTCAAGAACCAAGGTACCACTGACTTCCTTCCTGTCAAGCCGAGATATCAGTGGGACTGGCACAGCTGTCACCAGTGAGTTTACTCAGCCTACAAGTGAAATTACCTCACATCAGTTAAATGTTATGACTGGCACATATCCATTCAGTTCTGATATAACAAAACAAAAAACCCACCACACCCTCAAAATTCACTTAAGAACATAAAAGTGTGGCTTTAAATGGATTCCTGAACCCTGTTTGAGCCATCCAACAAGTAATAAGTTCTTATTCTTTCCTCTTCTGTTCTGTTCTACATCCTCAGACACTACCACAGCATGGACGCCTTCAGTAACTACGACCTGCTGGACGTCGGCACTGGACGTAAAGTGGCCGAGGGACACAAGGCCAGTTTTTGCCTGGAGGACACGGGCTGTGACCATGGATTCAGGCGGCGCTACGCCTGTACGTCTCATACACAGGTAATATACACTTATACAGTATGTAATGTTGTATACAGCAAACTGAGATCAAGATTTCTTTTGCAAGAGAGACCTGAGGAAATCACAGACATCTCTAAATATGTACAAAGTTAAAAGTTTAAATTGCCCCACTGGGATTAGATGTTAACGTCATAGCCGTATGGTTATAATGTCATATGGAAGTCCTGGAAGTCAGTCTTCCCAAGTTTAGTATTTACCTGTGGGGTATCTAGCCTTGATCCAGGATCATCATCTGCATCACAGTCCTGAACAGCCATCTCATGAAAATTGGACATTTCACTCAGCAGCTCATAAAATGCATTACAGGAAGAATGTTGAAAATACAAATTCATGGTAGGCAACCTTCTTAATATCTTATAGGTGAGAAAGAAACAACAGAAAAAATTTGACTCACTCCAAATGACTAAAAAAAGCAGTCCAGCGCCACCTTTGATTTGGTTTGTATTGAATTTAACCTAAGAGTTGTGTCTTGGTCAGAATAAATCATGGTTTTCTGTTACTGTGCACCTGCCAAATGTTGTTTTTTCACACCTTAGAAGTTAGCTTATATGGAAATATCCAGGTCCCATCCAGAACTGTGATACAAAGTATGATGGTCCCGGATCAGGACTAGAGTTAGTCAGTCTTGAGGTCTGGTCTGGTGAACAGTAGTTTTTTTGAGAGGAGATGTAATATACTGAAGCAGCTTCAGTAGGAGACCTTTATAATGTAGTGGTTAAACTGTGAAGTAGTTAACAAATTGTCAACAAAGTTTGGGGACTTTTAGTCTCTGGTATTGGTCAAGATCCAAAACACTGGATCCTACACTTTCTACAATGCAACTAGATTGGCTGTCACCCACATCTGTCAAACTCCACACCTCTAGTTTTAAACGCAGACCTTTTGTTAAAAACTGAAAGTCTGCGGGCCGAGATTATTTACAAGATGTCACTTCTTTTCAAACTCGTCAAACGTCCTCCAGAGCCACAGAAGACATACAACTGGTTTCACAGGTTGTGTCTAGTAAATTGACTTTGACGAGTACAATTGGTGGAGTGCCCCTTTAAATTACGAATTAGGAATTCAGGTTCACATCTAAAGAAGAAAAATAAAAAAGGGAAGGGAACTAAGTAGCATACCTAGATTTAGTCGACCATTTTGGATCACTTTGCATGCCATACAGTAGATCAGCATGTCCTCTATTAGGTGTGTAGTTAAAAGTTTCTGTAAGATGTACATTTTTACACACAGTGTAGGTAAAAGGCCCAGAGTTGCAAAGTTACTTTTGTTTTGGAGTTTTTTGCAAATCCTCCAGATCCACTTCTGAGAACTGTTTTTCTACCTAAAACTCCAGTGTATGCCAATAAAGAAAAACATCCTGAGGAAATGGGAATATTTATTATATCTGTTGTCTGGGCTCTGTGATTCTGGCTTTGTGCTGCTTAGTGCTGGTTTCTTGTAACAGCTTTGCTTCCAAAGAACTGTTTGTATAACTAAAACTCACATCTCCTTCATTTGCAGCGCTTGTAGGAAAATAGTAGTCAAAGTCATCTAAAGAGCCTGAGTCAAAGCTTTAAACCACACTGGGGGGGGGGGGGTTGGGTTGTGCTTTCAGGGACTGAGCCCAGGATGCCATGACATCTACGCTGCCAACATCGACTGTCAGTGGATCGACATCACTGATGTACCTCCAGGAAACTACATCTTGAAGGTAACACGTGTCACATTAACTTTATATCAACTATTCACCTGCAAAAAAATCTGCTATTTCTGGGTTTTATTTCTCAACATGGAGATTTATTTAACTAACTTGCCTGCAGAGCTGCTCAAACAGTTTTTTATTTATGATTTTTTTTTCAGGTTACTGTCAATCCCAATTTCCATGTCCTGGAGTCCGACTTCACCAACAACATAGTGAGATGTGATATCACATACACAGGAATTTATGTTCAGACACGCAACTGTCGAGTATCAAGGTAGTGTACGAGTGTTTCTGTTGCATGTGGTGTATTTTCATTTTAAACATTTATATCCTTTATCTAGATAAATTTAGAATTAATAGGTTATATACAAGATTGAAAATACATGAGAAAAAGGGCAAAAACAGTCTGATGACAATTGAGAGATGCTGTATCAAGTCTTGTTTGTTCACAAGTTGGATGCATGTATTTTATCTCTTTTTTCTTCCCTTTTTCAGGGGTTGAAATCTTCCTTTTCAAGTGCTATCTGCAGGAATTTTGCAGCAAACATCTCTCCCTGTACTGTACAGCAACATCATTTCTATGACTAACAAAAAGTGCAATTGGTAAAGTGTTTAATTGTACGTTTACACCAATTTTGTACGTTAAACTACTTAGTGAGATCCTCAGATTTACTTGATCGTGTATTTCTACAAATGTGCCATGATTCATAACAAAAAGATAAATTGTTTTTTTGCCTTAACAAATACAAGTACTGTGTTCATATACATTTATTTCTTAACTGCTGGTTTATTGCTTGAAATGTGCGATTTGTTGCCACTTGTTGTCTTTGTCTTGTTTTTCTGCTTTGTGTTATCGTTACGTGCACATCATTCGTTTTTACAGTTTTACTGAAAGGATACGATATTCTGTATTTTTGTTATAGTTAACAAATCTCATGAAAAGACCAAAACCAACAATGTGTTTAGTGCGTCTCTCTTACTTTCAGACTTCCCTACTCTCAGTCCCAAGCCCATTGGTTTCTGATGAAGACATAAATCTTTAAAAATGTTACATGTTACTCAAACAGGAATAATAGTGCATTTTTTGACTATTTTCAGCCGCAGGTTTGGATGTGCATGTCAGTATTCATGATAGGTGTACAGTATGTGGTATTAACTCAAAATAAACTACAGTGCCCATGTTCATGATAATGAAGGAACATGTAAACCAGTGAAATGACGTGGCTCATAATAACTTTTGGACATTAGTGGAGCTCTGTGACACACAGGAATGAGCCATTTCAGACTGTGGATACACAGACAACACTTGTTAGTAGGTTAAATCCATTTCTGGTTTTGGTCTTGGTCTCATGGGATTTGTTGACAACAAGAAAAACACAGAATATCACCAGACTTATCCTTTAACCACTTGGTGGTCACATTAACAAACTGCAAATATCTCATTTTATGTTAAATAGCATGGGTAGTATGTTGGATTATGTTTGTATGAATGTGTGCTTGTGTATAACTGAGTGAATGGAAAATGTGGGAAACTGTAATGTAAAACTGTTAATATTGGTAAAACATTGTTGAAAACCATCTGCTGGTATGTTGGATTTAATGCAATAAAGATGGTGAGGAGTGAGGAGTTTATTATTTTAACAATTCTTCCTTTTTCTTTTGAATCAGGCATCAGTTTAATCTTCTAAAATGCCAGAATATCAAAAGTGTCAATCTATAGATCTCTGAAGACTGTAGCTGCATGTTCATGTTTTATTATAAAAATGCCAAGGACCATTAAAAAATAGATTTTTTTAACAGCTTTAAATCCAGTATCCTAGGTGGACAAAAGTGGCTTGTTCATACAAAGTATCTCAGCGCTGTGCAGGACTGAATCAGTATTTCGTCCTCGTCCTGTTGAATGGAGGAGCTTTACTTTGAGTGATGCGTGCAGATTGTGGCCTCAGAGACAGACAGGCCTGCAGGCAGACACTGGTGGCATGTTTGCTGACAGGCCTCTGTGAAGACACAACCCGCAGGATCTTATACAGCCGTGCCATATCTCCTAAAACACAGCCAGAGCACGATGAATGGAGGCTTTTTCTCGTGCTCTCCTCCTCTGTGCATGTTAAAAGTGTCTCTCAGCTGCTGTACAAGACTCCTTCCTGGCCCAGAATTCATTGCATTATGGCTTCATTCACATCCATTGGGGATTGTGAAAGACGACAGGCGTTTTAATAGCACTGGGATATTTCGTCTGAGTGGGAGGATTGACACAACTCGCCAGAGAATATCTCCAGCGAGTCATCATTCAAAGGTGTTTTAACCAAGGACAAATGTGTTTTTGCAGCAAGCACTAGACTGTTTCAAACAGCAAAAGAAAGACAGAAGAAACACTAAACCTGCTCAGATTGTATTCACTCTGGAGTGGGTAGTGCTTCACCTGATTCAAAGATGTTTTTACCTTAACAAATTCACTCTCTCAAACAAGCTTTATATATCATGAAGCAGTTTTGAACGATGTGCTGGAAAACATGCAGGCTCCAGACAATGTATGCACTGTTAAATGCACAGATGTTGGGTATTTACAACGAAACAGGGCTCTGTCTCAGCTTAAGAAAGCAGCGAAGCTGGGAGATTAAGCGCAATTGAAATGGTTTACGTTGGAAGTCGCCAAGGTGCTTCCCTGCCAGAAGAGATTGTCTATGTTATTCAATGTGTCTGGAAAATCCCCCCCGACTCCCACTGAGTCGACTCCAGTCCTGTCTGTCTAGGAATTTCAGGACAATATTTACAGACAGTGACTCTTTCAGCAAAGGATCGCTGTACCAGGGGGGTTAAAGTCTAGATCTGAACAGAGGTCAAACAAGTGAGACTCTACAGCCATGCAAGTGGCTCTGTGAGGCTGTACCTAGACATAGCTTTTAGCTAAATGCTAACATTAGCATGCTAACACACTCACAGTGGCAATGTTAACAGCTGATGCTAAGCATGAATAATTTTTACCATGTTCACATCTTAGTTTAGCATGTTAGCATGCTAACATTTGCTAATTAGCACTAAAAACAGAGTACAGCTGAGGCTGATGGGAATGTCATTAGTTTTGCAGATATTTGGTCGTAAACCAAAGAATTGGACAAATTAGAAATTTGACCTGATGATGGCACTAGACAGAAAGTTAAGGGATCACCAAAGTTATAACTATTCATCCTGAGGGGAACATTAATATGTGGACTAAATTTCATGGCGATCCATCCGATACTTGTCAAGACATTTTACCAAAAAACAACAAAGCTCATGGTGGTGCTAGAGGAAAAGTCAGAGGATCAACAAATTGATTAGGCTTCATCCTCTGGGGACCATGAATGTCTGTGCAAAACTTCATGGCAATCCATTCATTAGTTGTTGATATTTCAGTGTGGTGGACCAACAGACAGACTTTGCCACACCTTATGCTGCTATAGCGGCTAAAAACAATGTTCAACGGGTGCAAAGTGACAAAAAACCTTGATTTACGCTGACCAAGAAAGATCTCTCAAAGTCAATGTCAAGCGTATAAAATCAAAGATGCCGCAAGATTTCTTTGTTTGTTCTGCCATTTGGCATTGATTTTTACTTACTCTGCACTCTCTTGACATTGTTTTTTCACTCACTTATAAGTCAGACCAACATCGCCTTCCCCAGAGCCAATAAAAATCCAAGGGATGTTGAACTTTAAGCTGTCCGATCAGGTGATGAGGGTTTGGCTGACTGAGTTCCTCAGAACTCAGCTGGTCTCCTCCTTTTTGGACCAGCATGTCATTTTAAACGTCATGCTGTAGAGAAGGCAGTGACTGTTTGCTCAGCTGTGGAGCTTCACGCCAACATCTGGACGGGGTCTCTCGTTAGCCTTACACAAGCACAGAACAGCATCGGCAAAAAAGAAAAAGAAAAAGGGCAAGCTGGCACTTCTCATTTGGCCTCAACAAACACAAAATCCAGCGTGCAGGTAGGTAAGGTGAGGAGAGGCCGGGTTTTGCCATCTGCCTGCAGCCTCCACTGAACATACTGTGGCAAGGAGAGACATTTTCCGGATGCATCTGCACGTAGGTGGGCAGTGTTTGGAGAGGTTACTAAGGCCAGGGTTTGGTATTTACAGGTCATATTTCAACAAAGCGGGGCCATGTGAGAGCCGGCGGGGACGTAACAGGGGAACGTGCTCAGCTTAAAGAGAGCATCTGGACAGGTTGGTTTAGGCACAGAGCAGAGAAATTCAGTGAAATACAGTGCTGAGGTCAGCCGTAGACCAGCGAGGGCATGGCCTACTTCCTCTCCCGGGGTCACTTACACAACCAGCAGACACGGTGTCGTAAATTTAGAGAGTGAAAACTACAACCTGCGCTGAGGCAAAACACAGAGGAGTCATCTTGGAGTGGGACTGATGATGAATTCAGTTTCTCTTTCGAGCTGGGTGGTTTTGTGACTTGGGTGGTATTTGGAGGGACGGCTCAAAGGATTTGCTATTCTTTGATTGCTGATCTGTCTGTCTGTAAGCTCTTCAGCTCATACTTCAAACAATTGTATTCATTTTTCTCTGAACCAGTCTGTTTTGTTCACTTTAAAACGCCTGAAGGAAGCATCTGGTCATAATGGAAATAGCAAAACTGTTTTTATTGCAAGCTTCTCATTTCTTCTTGTCTCACAAATGAATTCCTTGTTTGATTATCTTTGAAAAAATGGGTGTTTTGTTGACTACAGAAAGAAAACTGAAAATCCCTAATTGATCATTACAGTACAGTGAATTGCACTTAGTCTGGGGTTGTCTTCAAGTACAATAATATATGGTGTTAGACAAATTTATTTAAACTTATAGACAATAATGTATACAAAGGTATCCTTATCATACACAGCAGTGACTATTATTTTAAGTTGACATTAACACAAAATCTATAGAGTATGCAAACAACCGTGGTTTTATTTTTTGGGGACTGTAACTGATTTCGAAGGTGACGTATAATAAGACAAAAAAAGTGTTTTACGTCAAAGCATAAAGAAATAAAGAAGCATTAAACTAAATTAACATTACATTAATATTACTGACTAATACAGGATTTTTGAGGCCAATGCAGAAATATAATAATTTAAGTTTTAAAAATCTGATGACAATATATCGGCTGATATTCTTTTTTCTTTTTTCTTTTTTTTTACATAAACACATTACATAAAGACACAATTTTGGTAAGTATCCCTTAAATTCACTTTTTTTAATATGCACTGAGCTAAACATTTCACAATTAAAGAGTAATTTAACACCCCCTGAAAATCTTGTTTTTGCTGATCTCTTGTGGTTTAACTTCTCACCTTGCTGTAGTGATGGACAGGTGTGCTCCAGGATGCCGTGACATCACTGTTGGGGGTGTGGTTACAGGTGCAACAGATCACACTTCTGACCGAAACGTGCTTGAAGCTTTAAATCAGAGGACAGCGAAACAATGCTTTACAGACTGGTGTCTCTAAAGGGACACCAGTTTTTAAACTGGTAAAACTAAATTTTATATTTTTATAAAATTTTGGGGTTGAAATGACTAATACTTACCAAAAGTTTTGGAACTGGTCCAGTAGATCGCCTCCGCCGGCATCCACAAACGAGCTGCAATGGCTGCAATGTAATCTTGGCAATTGCACCCGTGAAAAGTAAGTGCTTGTTTTTGCCACAAGTTTAAAAATACTGGAGTGTCCCTTTAATTTGCTCTTTAAAAATTAAATTTGTCGATGCTTTCTGGTGGACAAATCATGTAATTTAGACACTGTTTCTAAACCACCTCAAACTTATCTTATCTAGCATTTCTGTACAGTTATTTATTGTTATTGTTTGGTCGACATATACGCAGACAATTACGCTGATAACATTATATCTACAAAAAGTAATATCAGCCAATATACCGGCATGGCCAATTTATTAGTCGGAATGTTATTAACATAATTTGGCATAATACAGTACTATATCAATAAAAATATACCTCCTTAACTTAATACGTAACCGGAATCTGATTACTGTGGTTTTTCCAGTCATTAAAACACACTGTAGTGCATTTCTGTGTAATCGTTCTGTCCTCTCCCAGCCTGGCTCAGTGTTTGAGGAGGCTGGTTGGATCTATTAGCACCTAGCTGTTGTTCAGGATCATGCTGTGGCCTCTGAAACTGCAGTTGTTCAGCGAGTTGTAGTTTTCCATCCAGAACCTAAACAGACCAGGAAACAATACTCCACTGGACAGGCATCAAACACCTGTGGTATTAACAGCATCCTACTCATGTATTATTTTTGGGTGGATGAGACAAACGGGAGATGGCAGTGCTAAGAGTCGGTGTTGTTCTTGGTCTGAATCTCTGTCTGACATTCCAGAGTCACTCCAGTATTTACAAAGACGGCACGGCCAACGGCTCAGCCGGTGTGCCTTCGTCTGACAAGACTCACAGACAGGGTATGCGGAAAGGCGCAGACTAGGACTGCAGGCCAAGACGTGGCCTTTCTCAAAGCTCACCAGGCTTTAGGTGCAGCAGACTTTGTCTGCGATCCAGGCCTGCAGACCTTTAAGTGATCACTCTGAGGATTGATGGTTGTTTTGCCATTTCAACTTGGTATTCATACAGCGTTCTGAACATGTCTTATAATGAGATATTTGTTTTAAAAGTTCGATTTTAGTCACATAGAAGAGTTGAAAGAAAGGTCTTTTAAAATAAATGTACTTTTATCTCACTGCCAAAACAGACCTCTCCTGTGAATAGCAAGCAGATTGATGTTGTATTGGGAATATGGAAAATACTCTGACACAGTTCATGACTAAGCTATGAAAATATTTTGCTCCTCCAAGAAAACACAGAATTTAGGAGATACAGTGCTGCACTTATGATTCATTAGTCCAGTGCTGACACAATTAGTCAATTAATTGATTTGTTAATCAATAAAAAAAATTAAAAATCACTTATCATCAAATCATTAATCAAGCAAAAAGAACAAACATTCTCTGGTTCCAGCTTCTCAAATGTGAGGATATGCTGCTTTTTCTCTGTTTAATAAGAATTTTTAAGTTACTAATTTTGGGCCGTAGCCTAGAGCAGATTTTTGAATAAAATGTTTTATATATTATATTTAATTTACTGAAAGTTTAGGCTGATGGACATAAACAACTTGTTTAATAACGACTGTGACAATTCACTGCCTGGTTGTTTGAAACACTGACAAGCCAAAATGTCCTCCTGGTAATTTAATCCAACTACACTATCCGCTACTACACTAGCGGCTGTAGAGCAATACTTTGTATATAAAGAGTTTGGAGGGTGGTGTCTTTTTTTAGCCTTTCCAAAAACAAAAAACAAAAGAGCAAAAGTGTAAGGAATTAATTAAACTGTGTTTATCTGCTCTTAGCTGCAAACGTTAGCATGCCCAGCTAACTAGCTTACTAGCCTGCAGTATCAAGGTTTGGAAGTAACGTTGGCGGTTTTGTCTTTCTTCTTGTTAGGTTTGGGGAAGTTTACATTCCAGCAACTCCAGCAAAACTCATTACCTGAGATAGCGTTACGTTTGTCAGGCCTCATTCTCAAATACTCAAACAATGAACTACAGCTATCGTTTGAAAACAGTTCTAACCTCTGCTGATCGTCAAAGTATGTTTTTCTGTTATAATATTGTCCTATAATACTAGGGCCAGCTAGTTCTCCCCTACAATACAAAAACATTGCTACTCTTTTATTTTAACGTCTTTTACTTGGATCTTCAACTGGTGCTGACTTTCTGAACTGGGACATGCAGCTTTAGCATCAGTCTTGTAGCATTTAATATTGTGTATGTAGCTATCAAGGGCATATTTGCAGTAAACCTGCAATAGCAGATTTTTGTTGTTTTTTGTTTGACCACTTGGGGGCAACAGAAACAAGATGTGAACACAACATTGACATATCACCACCTTAAAAGTTGATATGGTGAACTTATTAGCAAACAGTTGCTTATTTACACATCCAGCAGTTATGGAACAACATTATCATTCATTTGGAGTCGACCTGGCAAATGTAAGTCCGATATTCACTCTTTTTGTAGCTCTGTTTTTGGTCTCTACCAACTCTTGAGGGAAATATCTGGTTCTTCAGTTGCTAAATGCTCCACTATGTTCACCAGCTAGTTGCTAACTGTGTCTGTCTGCTGTTTGGTGCTGTGCAGGTAGTGTACAGTGGGTTTTAGAGCTTTTTCAGCTGAAAACAGCTAGCTGAAATGATACTATGGCAGTAGTGACAGTGAAAACAGTAAAGTTGTGGCCAGAGAGCTAAACAATGAGCTGAAACTCACCATAAAGCTCTGTAGGTTCATCACTACGAACGACCCCTTGTCATTTGATACCTTGTTATAAAGATATCGATTATAGCCACTTTAAGATTGTTTTACGTGGTTCATGTTTTAAAACTAATAAGCTGAAAACGTTAAAAAGCTGGAGACAACGTTTTCATTCATCTCAGGGGGCGTAATGGAACGTTAGCTTAATTGGAACGTTAGCTTATTTAGCTAGCTAGCTACAACTGATAAAATTTACCAATGACAGTTGTCATTTCAGCCACAAAATTGGTGGTCGCTGGTTAAAAATGACAGAACTGCTTTTGTCTACTTTGTCTAAAATCAAGGACCAATTGTTTAAAAAATGACTATGAATTTTGAGAGGTAAATCTGTCACTGTTATCATAAACTTTATACTGTACATGCAGTGCTAAATTGGAAAGCTCGACAGGGGTAGCAACAGTAGGTGTCCTCAGTCGTAGCTATATGGCCCTGATTTGGGATTTTTGTGCGATTGGAATTTATCACTATTTCCTGGCATATTATACTCTAAACTCTAAATTACTCAAAAGTAATGGACAGATTAATCAATAATTAAAATAATCCTTAGTTGCAGCCCTAGTGTATGCTATTATCAAATCATGATACACTAGGATGCTCAGGGGGCCAAAAAAATAAAAGATTTTTCATTTTGAATGTTGCTCTTGACAAGTAATAATGGACTCTGGCACTCGACCTCACCCAGCTATCTAACCTTTAGCGGCTTATCGACTCTCCGCAACCTCACCTCTCACTCACCATTATAACACAATTACTGTAACTGCTGTAGGCTGCAGACACAGACAGTGTGTGACAAAGCGGCCAGGACAGTTTAACAGTTTGCGTGTGTCATCCTCCATCTGTCACCAAAGCTCAATATCAGTAATACAGACACAGAGTGAGGGATGTTTTAGGAGGTGGATGGATTACTAGTCGTCAGAAGGAAGTGGTGTGCTCTGATAGCAGCAGGAGCTTGTGAGAGCAGAGTGGTGAAAGTCTCAGACAAGATTTAAACAAACAAGAGACACAGACTTTGGCATGAGTGGCCCCGGGACGCCCTGACAGAATAAGGCCATGAGAGATCACACACTGCCATCTCCAGATCAGCCCAAGAAGTATTTCTACAGCTTCCACAACCATTTGGGATACTTCTATCAGACTCAGTGGATGCATAATCATTTCCCAGACTCAAATGCTGGCGTCATTTATTTTATTTCATATTCAAATGTGGGGCATTCAGCAGTCAATGCAACATCTCCAGAGTTAGATAATTGAGACGTCAGATTGATTTGTATGAGAAAAGTGCAGAAGAATCTATTGTATTGCAATTTAATCTCAGCTCTGCCCTTCCAGCTTTCCTGTCTCCGTGCTGATTATTCTTCTTACACACTGTAACAACCATGTAGCAGTGACAAAAACAAGTCTAAACTCTTTATTTGTAAAATATCTGTACAATAGTTTTAGATGATATATAAATCTTAATATAGCATACATTAGGTTAGGTAGTATCCAAACTGGTGTAAGCTGCCTGAAAATAGATTTCTTTGTAAAAATAGTATAAATAAATTAACACTGTCATGAAAAGATACCTTTATGTTTCTATTGGTGGTTGTTGAGTAACAGTTCACAGTTTGTCCTTCTCATTATTTGCCACTGCATCATCAGTAACAGCAAAAGCAGAAATTCTCAGAGAGGTTTGACTGCCACTCCTCCATGCTTCTGTGCTCGCGTGACATACAGCTGCAGGTCGACTCTTGGGGGAGTTTTCCCTTTGGAAATATCCCCACCTTCAGGCTGTGCTCTGTTTCCACCGGCTGACAGCTTGTCTCAGTGGCATCAGCTCCTGCTGGAAACATCATAACAAAAAAAAAGAAAAATAATTTAAATTCAGAACTCAGCACCTCAGTGCGCTCAGACTCACCGCTGCGCTTCTTCTCAAGGATTTTCTTGTAACGTCATCGATGGAGCCACAGAAACAGAGTGTTAATCGCTACTGCACAAAGCATATAAACATGTCATGTAAATACAAAGTAAAAATTTGTGAAAAGCGGAGTCTACAAATTAAAACAATAAAAAATATATAAATGAAGTTACTAGAATGAAACTATAAAATCATAAAATATTAAGCCTCTCCTGTATTGCGTATGTAACATGTTGCCTTTAAATATTCATGAAGTACAGACCTGAAAACGGACTACACATGCCATGTATAATACCTGGCCTCAAGTTTGCTGTGTACCAGTTAGTTTGTGGTAATTGATTCATTGATTAAACACAAATTAATTTAGGAGTGTGCACCATGAAAGCACAATATAAACTGAAATTATAAAGTTTTTAAATTTAGATTTTGACACAGGACACATCATTTCAGTTGATGAAAAATGTAAAAACTACCACAAACTACACACACCTGAGGCTATTTTGGGCCCCCAGGGGTCTGGGGCAGGCAGAAAGGGCAGTTGCCTAGTTTGCAAGTCCAGTAATCCAGCCTTGGTTCCTGTCTTTTCTATTTTCTTCTGGGTTGTATAGTATACTAACTCAGTCTTGTTTAAGCTAATTAGCTTTACCATGTCTCCTTTCTGTGTATTCATGGCCACCACATTAGCTAATGCTGATCCTATAATCAATCAAAGAATAAACATGAATTAAGGGCACAGTCATTGCAGGGACTCGCCTTCTTTTTGGGGACGAGTCCCCATAAAATTTTAGGGTGAAGACTTGAAGGGTCAGGGTTAGGCAAGTAGTGGTTATGGTTAGGGCAAGTCTTGTAAGTCAATGTAGTGTCCTCTGAAATGATGGAAACATGACTGTAAGTGTGTTTGTGTGTGTGTGTGTGTGTGTGTGTGTGTGTGTGAGTGTGTGCATGGCTGGGTTGAATCTGCTCAGGGTGACTAATTCAGATGATTCAGGGCTTTAAAATGTCAGCAGCATCGGCGCTTTGAAAGACTTTGAAAGTGAAAAGAAAGGACAGTGTTGAACAGAAAAGCTGCATTACACTTAAAACTAATTAAACTCTCATCTGACTATAAAAACGAAAGCTCAAGCACATGCACTTTTTCTATCCATTTCTCTGGCTGCCAGCCTCGACCTGAAGCTGTAGCTGCAGCCTTGGAAGCGCGTCTCTCCCTGCAGCATAATGTGGAGAGCTGCTTTACTGTGCATTGGTGCTTATGTTTATATGGACGTCACAAACATACCAAGAGTTTGCCTCACTCCGTTCTGGCATGTGGCCAGGGGGTTTTATGATTTAAACCAGATTGTGCTTGCCCAACTCGGAGAGGCCAGAAAAATAGATTGCAGTTACACATACTCTGCACAAGAGGGAAGTACAGAAACATGCACGTCTGTCTCTGCAGCATTTGTCAAGGTGGAATTTCTGGAGGAATACTTAACTGTATGTATCTGCTGTTTAATTTTCCCCTCTGCTGGCGGGGCTTTTTCACAGATGTCATCTTGTTATTAAGTCTGCTTCTAGTTCACAGTCAGTAATGACACATCTGACTGTGGCACGAGAAGAAAGGTTTAGTTCCTCCTCATCAACCCCTTGCAGTAAATTATGCCAATTCTGAGTCAGAGCTATGATCATCCTGTAAATATAATGATGCCTCCTTTGTGTCACATGATTGGAGTCAAGCAGCTGTGGGGTCTTCCATAGCCAAAAATGTCTGAGCTTCTGCCAACTCTCAGTTCCCTCGAAGTGATGACTAAGTTACACTGCAAAAAAGAGTCTATCTTAAGATTTTATCCTCCTGTCTGCCTTCAGATTCAAGTGATTAAAGTGAGAGAAATTGTCCAAATCAGAAGACATTTTAAGCTGCTTAAATAAAACGCACCTTATTTTGAGAGTTTTTGTTTTAAAATATGTAATAACCAATGGCTAATCTTGTTTTGCAAGATCAGAAATTCCTCAGATCTACTCAAAAAAGTTGAATCTTACTTCAGCAAGTGAAATTTTCTCACCCTGCTGGCTGATATCGACCACATGTGTAACCAAGCTGAAGGATAAACACTCATTTCTCATTTCACTTGCCAAGACAGCCACATTTTGTAGTGTAGTGAAGACTGGGAAATCATGTGACATCAACAAAAGCAGACACATTACGCCCCCTCCGCCGCCGCCCACACACAGACATCACACACACACACACACACACATACAGTACATCAAACACACACATAAACCCTTTTTTCTAACAGGGAGGAACACTGCAATTCATTTACAGACTTTGAAAACTACCCTGCCAGTAAACACAGCAAACGTCATCGGCTGCAAGTGCTGACGGAAACATCAACACTGTAAAAGAAGAGAGAAGAAAAAAGTCCTCTTGTATCTGAACTTACCATGAGTTGTTCCCCTGCCTGGTCCCACTCTGACCTCCACTCACTGCAGCAGGGTCTCATGTTTCAGGCCCCCATGGCACTGGGGCAGACCAGCCCCCTCCTTCACACCATGCTGGTGCTCTGGCAGCCTCTCCCAGGGTAGGCAGGGGTCCTCACGGGCTTGGGAGGCGGGTACGGGCCCTTCCCACACCGCCCGTTTTGAGGGTACAGAGGAGGCTTCTGAGTTCTTGAATTGGAGGTGCTGTTACCAATGATGACCTTAGGGTCTAGGCTCTGTGGGTGGGGCTCAGGATGATTTTGGCCAATGTGGTTGGAGTCTCTGGGGGGACACAGGTGAGGTGGGTGGCCGTTCACACCTGGCCTTTCGTGGTTGTCCTTACTGTGGCTGGATGGGGTGAAGTGGCTGGTTTTGACGACCGATGCCATGTGAACGGGGGAGGGAGAGTTAGTTCTTAAGATGATGCGGTCTTCAGCGATGTGTTGCGACACCTGTACCGGAGCAAGCTTGTGATTGGGCAGCGGGGCCAATCTGAGGTCACCTGGATGAGTTGAGCTGTGAAAGTTACTGGACAACCCCTGAGTGATGCAGGGCGCCTCCTCACTGAGGTCGATACTGGCTGTGAGACGATCGATCTGCTCGACCACCTGAATGACAATAAAGAGAGTCTGTATTTGTCCAAACTGCAGTGGTGAAAAGAAACGAAGTACATTTTGAGTTCCACCAAAGACACATTTCCTCTCTAAACTTCTCAGATGGTTTCTTTAATAGAAGAGGTAAAACTGATCTGTGTAGCAGAATTTAGTTATTCTCTTCTTGCCCTAATCCCCTGATTGGGAACCATTGGACTAAACTATCTAACTGTATATAAAGTAGCACCTTGACCAGCTAAAACAGAAAAAATCAGATTCTACATTGATACATTAGCATTAACAATCTAATGATGTCATGTATGATTATATATCAGTAACGGGCCATTTTTCATGAATGAGTACTTTCATTTTTGACACTTTTAGTACATTTAGCTCATAATACTTCTGTACTTTTTTACATTTTACGATTTAAATGCAGGACTTTTACTTGTAATGGAGTATTTTTACATTGTGGTTTTGGTACATGTTTAAATAAAGGATCTGAGTACTTCTTCCACCACTGCCAAGCTATTTATAACCACAAGTTTGTCTCTGACTATGCTAAAACTGAAGCAATAATCAACAGTTCAGCCAGTCACTCAAATCAAAGCTGGTTGGGCTTGACGTCCTTGTGTTTCCAACTGTCTCAATTCACAATCATGGAGATTTTTTTTTGCACAGATGCATTCAGCTGTGAATCAATGCAATTTAACAGCTGCATGCAAAATGGATACTGTAAGAGCAAGGCATAATTTAGTAACACTCTCAAGCCAGGCTTTTTAATGTTCTGGCCGGAACGCTGCCAATTTCGGCAGCATTCTGCAAAAGGTCAGTGCAAATCGTTCTCAATCACCGCTCCGGTAAGAGATGATGAGTGAGTCACAAACAATGCAGTCAGCATGCACACACACATATACCGATTTTCTCTCATGAACATGCACGCACAGATTCACAACCTGTGTCAAACTGATCTGCACTTTTGTCTGCATCTGAACTTGGTGTTAATCATTTTAAATGTCACAATATCCAGGAGAGCATCGATAAAAGGCTGGGACATCTGCACCTGACGCAGACCTTCAGACACCCGATGTACACATAAAGAATAAACATCTATAATAATAGACCCTCCTACCTCTTTCATCTCCACGTGAACTTGCTTCAAACCCCCCAACACATCCTCCAGATCTGTCACTACTTGTCTGATCTGATCCCTCACCAAATCCTGCCTCCTCTTCTGCTTCACCACCTCCGAACCCTGCCGCTGGTGGCCGTTGTTGGTTGTCGATTTCAAGGGCTCTGGACTGGTGATGCCAGAGGGAGGGACGCAGGGCCCACTCTGTCTGCTTTGCTTCAAGTATTTTTGTGGGACTTCAGTGGGGAAGAAACCTTTGTGAGAGCCACCGCGTCCATTACAGCCCTCCTCTGATCCACCCTTCAGTCTGTCCCGGTCCTGATGGCTATCTCTTTCCTCCCCTCCCTCAAAGAACACAGGCCTCGGTCCACAGTGGCCATTTGGCATGTGTAGATGACCCAGATGGGGATTGTGTGACTCCAAGTGATAGTTCTCAGAGGTGCATCCACAACCTTCCTCCTCCTCATCCACGGAGATATACCTGACAGTCCTCCTGTGCCTGTACCCTTGACCTTTGACCTGAAGATGGGGGAGAGGATGTGGTATCCCGGCATTAAAGGGGTGTGCCCTGGTGTTGCTACGCACCACACAGCCACACTGTTCTCTGACAGACGGGTAGTGTCTCACCCCTGGCTCCGGCGGGTAGCTCCACTGGGCAGGGTTCAACTCCCAGGGGCAAACTTGGCTCAAGTCATCTGACTGGCTGTAAGGGCCCAGCCCTACAAACACAGGCCTCCTCTGTGGGCTGCGATGACCGCTTCTCTCAGCTCTGTCCACTACGAAAGCTCTCCCTCCTACGTCTTTAACCCAAGGAGCCTGGATGTCTCTCCTGCAGTCCAGAGATGGGTGGTCTGTCAGTCTGGCTGGTGCTGGTTGGTATCCCGGCCCACCGTGATGGCCGTACGCTGGCTGCTCATAGTGGACGCAGTGCTGGCAGGGGCAGGGGGTGGAGGTGTTGATGTGCTGAAGAAATCGGTGGTGTCCCGTTGTTTGTGCGCCTTCTGTGTACATGTCCAAAGAAGTCCAGAGGCTTGTGAGGAAAACGCCTTAGAAAACAACTGGTTTCCTCCCGTCCCTGCTCTCTCTAGCCCAGTCATTCACTCGCTCTGTTTTCCTCATCTGCGTCTACCCACAAGAAAACTTTTCTTCAGCTCTTTTTTTTTTCCTCTCTACCCCAAGACTTCTCCCTCCCCTTCCTTCCTGTCTGTTGTTTCCCTTCTTCTTCTCTCCTGTAGTTGTTAATCTCTACGCCTGTTTCCTCTGGACCCTCTTTCTCCTACTTCTCTTAACTTTTTCTCTACTCCTTCTTCTTCCTCGCCCTGTAGCCCTCTCTCCTACACGGGGCCCCTCTCCACCTCCCTCCCTCTCTGTCTCTCTTTCTACCTCTCCCGCCTCGTTGTTCTGTCTCATTTGCTGCTGCAGGCTTCTAGTCTCTCTCTCTCTCTCTCTCTCTCTCTCTCTCTCTCTCTCTCTCTCTCTGGCTGTGTATTTCCCGTTTCCTCCCCTCCCCTCTCCCGCTCTCCTCTCTTTCTCCACCTCTTACTCCGTCTCTTGCCTCTGGTATATTCTCTCACATAGTCAGCTGTACCTGAATTTATGAATTCCTTCTTTCCCTTCCACCTAAAATCCAGCTGCCTTGTGAGGCTCCTCCGGTAAAGGACTCCATATGGGTTTCTGTCTCTCAGAGAGTGCGTGAAAGAGTTCCAGCTCCGGTGCTGAGCTCATTAGCCCAACTAAAGCCTTTGCACTCTGCAATTAAACGCTGCCTGGGATTCCTCGGCCGCAGACTGAGAGAGGAGGGTTGGGGAGGGGAGGAGAGAAGCACTGGAGGAGGTGGGGTTTCTAACAAACACAGATGAGGGAGTAGACAGCACTCTGAGTCAAGGAGACAGAGTCGCTGCCTTTGTACAAGGGGAACATTTTTTCTCTCTTCTGTATCTCCTTTTTTCTACCTCTCTCCCCACCAGTTCCTTCCCGTCTTTGTCCTTTGCCACTCCTGTCATTCCCACTCTATCATTGTCTCGGTTCAAGTGATTTCACCTCAACAGTTGAGCAAAACTTCACTCTGCTGAGGCAAGCACAGACGTTATAGTAGCACTGTATAGAAAAGTATGCACCTTTCTTCCTCTCAAGTCCATACAATAGTGTTTAAATACCACTTAAACAGCTTACTGTCAGAAAAGTCAAACCGTGTATTCAAACCATGTTAAATTCATCATGCTTTTCATTATAAATAAGTCTCTGCTCACTATAGATAGCCATAATCTCAGGATAAATGGAACAAATTCATACAAAATTAGAAAAGCAGGATGAGCAATCAAGATCTCTCTGCCTCTCCAAAACAGCATAACACGCCTGTGTTGTGGCTCTTAATCCACAGCGACTGAGGACAGCTAGGCATTTATTTTCAAAGAAAATAACTGGAGCTTTGAAAACAATGGGTTGTAAAAAAGAAACTACTGAGAATAACAGCAGAGGAGGATGAAGGAGATTCATCCATCCCAGCAGGAGGATGAGCAGTCCAGTCCCAGCTGCTGAGGACGATTGTTGCTGTAGATGAAACACAGCTGGAGTGACTTTACCTTAACATACCGTATATATAATCTCACAGGAAGGCGATATGGCGGATATACACATCTGTAGGCACACTCATAAGCAAGGTTGAAAATAAGTAGTTAGAATTGTTACTATAAATGAGTAGCTGTTTAATGTACACTAGTGGTGGGTGATAGTAGTATAGTGACACTGATATATATCGTGATAGTAACTTTTTTGGAAAATCGATTAGGAAACTGCATGGGTTAAACCTGCAATAACTGATCTTTTTGGCCACTTCATAAACTGTGAACACAACACTGACATATTATCAACTTGTAGTGTTGAGTGCTAACATGCTAGCAAACAGTGGCTTATCCAGCAACATTATCATTCATTTGGAGCTGTGTTTCTGTCCACATGGCAAATGTAAGTCCAATATTCACCCTCTTCTAGCTCTGTTTTTGGTCTCTACCATCTCCTGAGGAAAATATCTGACTCTTTATAGTTGCTAAATACTCCACTATGTTCACCAGCTAGTGGCTAACTGTCTGTCTGCTGTTTGGTGCTGAGCAGGTAGTGAACAGTAGGTTTTTAGAGCTTGAGAGTACTATGAGAGTGAACCAAAACAATAAAATTGTTGACCATAAAACCAAAACAATGAGTTTAAACCGTATGTCATATCTCTGATGGTTGACAAATTTATATCCTCTCACAGATTATAATATCGTCTATCATCGCCCACCTGTAATGTGCAATAATCTTATGTTAACAGCACAGTCTCAGTACATTTTGACTGCTATTACACAAATTTGATGTAGTCTCTCAATTAGCACACAATCTGGAACTGAGCCCATTTTAAAATGGCCAGAGGATGAGCCACCTGCAGCGAACAGTCAGTCAGGCGAGAGAGAAGAGCAATCTGGCTCTACTTTATTTATTTATTTGTAGTCAACTGTGTCCTTTCAACCTTTTTGGAATTGCATCATTGTTGACTTTTGAAAACTTTTTGTTAACTTTCCTTGACTTAAGCAAAATATTAGCAAAGTCACAATATTTCCACCTGAGTAGTACATTTTGGTATTTTTTCCACCCCTGAATATAAGTGCTGCACTCCAACTCTATCCATCTCATACATATGCATCTATACAATCAAGAAAAGAAAGACAGAAAGATGAGAAAGGCGATAAGAGGAGACAGAGCAACACCTCAACTTGTCATCTTAATCTCAGTATTTCTCAGTAGGGGTTCCTCAGGCAGATCCTTGTCTACGAGTTATAAAAGGAATATTAAAGGTTGTAGTTGTCATACTGTCTGCACCCATATAGATGGGTGTAGTATGCGCGTGTGTGTGTTGCCTCAGAAAGTTCCCAGCTTGTGCAGCTCTTACATCATGCTGTTTTGTGTTGGCCTGCCCACCTCCCGCTTGGCTGCACGACTGCAGGGCACCCACGAAGAAGAGAATGGGAGCCACACTTCACCACTCTGCACTCCCCTGTCCTCACCAGGGTCAAGATGACCTAATTAGCACATATGGATACTTCTAAATGAGTCTATAACAAGAGCTCAATATGGTGTCGGGCATGTGCCCTATTTACCCTCCTGCAGACAGGCCCAGATATTTACTGATCCAGACTCGAGTGTCCCACATCACACAATATGCAAATTGTAATGCATACTGAGAGAGATACTGTATGTTGTATGATTAATGTTTTCTCTATGATATCGCCATACTGTATAGGCTAGTTTTAGCCTCATTAAACTGGCTCCCAGTGTGTTGTATTGATTTTAAATTAATTTTAATTACCTAAAAGGCACTGCATAAAAAAGCCCCAGAGTACATTGCTGAATATTTAAAGCCATATTGTCCCTCAGTCGGTCTGGAATCGTCAGACTATGGTCAAATAACGAACCAACCAACCGAACCTAAATCTAAAGGATATTTGAATTAGCCAAGATGTTCAAATTACCTTTAAAACCTTTAAAAACTTTGGCCTTTTTGTCTCAATCTATAGTTATTGCCTCCTCTCCCACCTACAGTATTTTATTTTTATCAAAGGTATGTCCCTTTTAGCCTTTATATCAATATAGCCTTTGTTTTATGGTTCTTTCTAATATAGCCTACATACTGTATATTCCCTTTTGTTAAGATTTTTCTAAACTTCTGTCTTTGAAAAGTGGTATAAAAATAAAGTATTGGGTGTCCTCGATATGTATTTACAACATTGCCAGTTCAATTCCAGTTGAAGACTTTTGACATGTCAGCCCCCTTTCTTTCTCACCATAATTCCTGTCTGTCTCTACGGTGAACTGTCAAATAAAGGCAAAAAGGCCAAAAATAAATGCAGTATATTATTATTTCAATGAGTACAACAGGTAAAGTTCCCCTCAGTGGCCAACCATGCTTAGAATGTATATCCTCATTGTGCACATATGGCATTGAAGGTTTTTGATACTTGCACCGATACCCAAACGATACTTTTCAACATCTCCATTTGATAAATATAAACATGTTTTTTTCTACAAAACCCCTTTTTTTCAGTTAACAAAATAAGCCAAAGTACCCAAGTGTTAAAGACTGTCTAAACACGAGCAATCATACAAGAACTTTCATACCTTAATCATACCTTATTAAAAAATGTAAAACTGGCAAATGTTTTGATACAAAGCTGGAACTATCTGATCAAAAGAAAAGTAAACAAGACTATGTACCTGATACTGGCTTTCAGCACTTTTAAATACAGTTACGGTTTTAAAAACTCTGTGCTACCAACACTAGTAGTTCGATACTTAAAAACATTTCGATTTGAAACCCTAATTATAACTATTCAATGAAAACCTTGTACAGTAACTTCTCAGGAGCTATGGCAAACAGATTTAACACTGTCAACTTTGCTCAGTTTAATGCAGTTAGAGTCACATGCTGTACTGGGGTTTTTGACAGTGATGTGTGTGTCATTTTCTGATATGAAAATGTGACTCGTATATCAGACTGCTATTTCTACATGAGCACACAGATACGGTGTGTTTAATGAGTTCTCTATGATATAGATATCAGGGCGTGAACACTGTGTTCACTAACTTTAGAGTCAACAGAAGTATTGTCATAATGCACTGATCACATTCTCTTTGTTGTTTGCAGGATTGTGAACATGATGTTCTCATGAGTATTTTAAACTCCTCATCACGTACATTAGAATTATAACACTGCATAATCAAGCTAAAAAAGAGCAGGAGATAACAGTGACTCCCCCCCCCCAAAGAAAGCATTCAGCAGTGTGCCCTATACGACACTTCATTCATGTAGCTGCTCACATCAATGCTTTAATATACACTGAATGTATAAAATATGAGGGGCATGTTTGTGACACTGCAGTACTCGTCTGCATCTCTTTATCTACACCTTCTCCTTAAAACCTGCTACAACCTTAAGAAAGAAAATCAATGACAGATAATGGCTCTGTACCTGCTTTCATGTCATTTGTCACATGTGACTCACAAGGAGTGAGTATCCCTGATATTTTGCACATTCACTGCACACTGGGTGCTTTAATGAGGATGAACAGCTCCTGCATGTGTAGATGAGGTCAATCTAATTTCACTCCCAAACGATCTCCTATTGTGAGTAAATTATTGCATCCTCAGGAGCCAGTGAACCACCATCACCATGAAATAATAAGTCAAATTTCCATCTAGGCTTGAAATGAGATTGTATTTTTTTTATGGTAAGAAATAGAGTAATACCGACCAATGGTGTATCTGAAGTGTCAAAAACAGGAAGAAATCACATAATTTAAGTCAATTCGTGGCTCAGTAGCTTCTTAAAGGTGTTTAAATGTCCAAATCCTTTGAAGCTAGACTGGGCTCACTGAGACAAGAGAGAGTGGCCACAAAAACTGCAGTCAGAAGTGATCTCCCCACCGTGGGATAGCGACTAGTGACAGTGTCGAGCCTATTTTAGAGAAGACCACGTTAGATGTAATACCCAGTGAGGTCATATCTTATATCAGTACTCGGTGGGTCTGTGCACGTCCTGCTTTTAGGGAACACAATGGTTACGTTGTTCCAAAGAGGATTATAAAACAATTCCTATTTCCAAGCCAGGAAACCCAATTGCATCATGGTGCCACAAAAACGCTGCGTCGTGCACTTCACAAGATAAGTTACTCTTTGAGTTTTTTGTGTGAGAACAAAATGGTTGTTGGAAGCTGAGAGACAAAATGTGTTCTTTCTATAAAGGGCACAAAAGTAGACTAAAATCACTGCTTTTATTTCGTCATTCTTTGAGCAAGGTTGGAAGATTACTGTCAAAAGAGAAAACTTTTCATTTCACATGGTCAGTCATGATGCAGCTTATCTCACAATACATCGTACAGACAGTGAATCTGCACACAAAATGTAAAAGACCTCAGGATGCTGTAGCTAATTTGTCTGTGTGTGGCGAGCATCAAGGACACCACACAGGAGTCAGCTGTTAAAAAAAGGCCTGGAATCCAAATGACAATGGCAAAAAGCACTAATGGACAGGATAATGACGGGGGAGAGTGAGTGTTGCCTTGAGACGCACAGCCGAGATGACTTGCAGAAAGCTGTTGCCATGGTTGAAAATGGGAACGAAATGATTCATTTTGCCCTGTTGGTTTGAGATTGCACTTGCTGTGGGGGCAAAGTGCAGGGGGAGAGAAAAAAGTGCTCGTGTTCACCTGGTTTGGCTCTTGAATTGTGACAAGGGGGGCAGGAGAGATATGGCAGGCAGGCATGGGAGAGGGGGTTTATCAGCTCTGCACTGACGGCACAAAGGACACGTTACAGCGAATGCAAGGACATGTTTGTAGTTAAGACCGCCTCAGACAAATGTAAGGCCACTCTAAGACCAGATCCATGTGAGCTGAAGAGAAGACCACGTGCTGAGACCCAAAGCAGAGCAAATCTCATCCTCCACAAGACCAAAGTAAAGCAATTAACTGGTACTGTATGTCTTTCCAAATATAAAATTAAAAATAGAGCGGATGTCTCAAGGATGAACAGAGATGGAGATCAATCTGGAGAGTTTTTAACTAATTGATTAATTTTTGATAAATCAATGCTTTTAGGTTTGAGGATCATTACGTAGGTGTAACAATTAAAATAGTTTGAAGGGCTGAGGAGGACATTTTAAAAGATGGAGCAGGTGGAGAAAAAGACGTTGAACAAGACTAAAAGTCTACAGCCACATTAGTAGCTTTGTGAGGCCACAAACTAGCAGTGCTTTGAGCTAAATGCTAATCTCAGCATGCTAACGATAATGCTAACATGCTGATGATTAGGTATCATGTTTACCATGTTCACTAGTGTAGTGTGAGTGTAGTGTGAGTGTGTTAGCATGCTAACATTAGCTAATTAGCACTAAACAAAGTAGGCCTACAGCTGAGGCTAATGGTCAGTTTTACAGGTATTTGGACATAAACCAAAGTATTGGACAAATTAAATGTTTGACCTGAAGATGGCGCTAGGTGTAAAGTTAAGAGATCACCAAAGTTATTGGAATTTATCGCGATGGGGATATGAACGTGTGCACCAAATTTCATGGAAATCCATCCAGTTGTTGAGATATTTCAGTCTGCTAAAAAGTCATGTCAAGATCCAGAAAGATACAGTCTGACAGGTACAAGAAAGTGTTTACAAGTTCAGACTCAAACACTACAACCTCGCCAGAGGCTACAAAATAAAAACAAAAACATCCTGTTGACATGTCTGGCTCTTACCTTTTGTTTTATCTGGGAACTAAAGGGCGTGGCACCATGAACACATCAGTCTGGGATATAAAAGCTTGACCTGGTGTCGTCCCACAGCCCGGGACACTAATTCTAAAACAGGAACAGACAGTCAGACTTTTCACTCAGATCTGACCTGCAGCAGTAACATGCACTGACCCAGATAAGCCCACATCACATTGTTCATTAAACAGCTCAATGCCAAGGCCTTTGGTCATTAGTGCAGTGCAGAAAATTAGAAATGACCACTGCCAAAGTCCATTGACACTGTTACAAGGAAAAGTCCTGTACTTAATGTATCAAAGGAGTGTCATTATTATTATTATTATATTAATATTATATATTATATTTAAGGTTTATTATTACAGTCGCATTGATGTGTGAGTAGCATTTTACTGTTGTATCACATTGTAAAAGTTGATCACGTTTTGTATATCACATTTTTATCAGAAAATCAAGTGTAGAGAACAAAAAGTACAACATCTGAAACGTAGTGAAGAAGAAGTTTAAACTAGAATAAAATGGAAATACTCAAGTAAAAGGCAAGTAGCTCAAACTAAAGTACAGTACTTGAGCAAAAGTTCGTTACATTCCAGCGCTGCATTTTTGACAATATCTCCAGACAACTGAAAAATTAGAATAAAGTAGCATATAGCATCTACTTTTTTAGATGGGGTACCAAGGTGTATGCTCAATAGCACGTTATATCACACAAGTGTTGATATGTGGATGGTAAAAGACCATTTTTGTTGTCTATGAATGACATATATTGGCCAATTTTGAATGTAAAAATATAATATCTACATTTCTTGACGACTGATGACTGAGCAGATATTCCCACTTTGATATTTAAAAAATACTTCTTTTAATGCAACAGTCTCAAGGTCAGTGTCTTACAGAGAAGCTTTCAAGGATCCAACTGTACCAAAAAAGTACAAACAAAGACCTTTGAAAATGTTATAGCAAAATGGCACATGTTGTCTACTTTCACAGTAAGTTGAAATAGTTTGTGCTCTTTTCCTTGAGGCACAGTGGAGAAAGGGAATAATAAAGCAATGGGTTTTAATATGTCTGCATCTGCAACCTGCAAAACAGTTACAGTGTGGAGGATGAGATTTGCTCTGCTTTGGGTCTTAGAGTGGCCTTACATTTGTCTGAGGCGGTCTTAACTACAAACATGTCCTTGCATTCGCTGTAACGTGTCCTTTGTGCCGTCAGTGCAGAGCTGATAAACCCCCTCTCCCATGCCTGCCATCTATCTCTCCTGCCCCCCTTGTCACAATTCAAGAGCCAACAGGAAAAATCCACAAGTGAATATCAGTATTTTTACATCCAACAGGGGTCACTAGATAAATCAGAGGGTTTAAGAGGCAATTAAAGCAAATAATAAGAGTCAACAGCCATGCTAGTGGCTCTGTGAGGCTGTACTAAGAGGTGTTTTGAGCTAAATGATAATGTCAGCCAGCACGCTAACATGCTGATGTTTAGCAGGTACAATATGTACCATGTTCACCACCTTAGTTTAGCCTGTTAGCATGCTAACATTAGCTAATTAGCAATGAACACAAAGTACAGGCTGATGGGAATGTCATTGCAGGTATTTGGTCATGAACCAAAGTGATGAACTAAAAATAAAAATGTTGAACTGATGATGGCGTTTGACGTAAAGTCAGGGGATCACCAAATTGGTTACAGTTCATCCTGGCAGGAACATGAATGTGTGAACCAGATTTCATGCCAATCCATTCAATAGTTGTTGGGACATTTCACTCCAAACCACAAATGTCAACCTCATGGTGGCGCTAGAGGAAAAGCCAGGCGACCACCAAAGACATTAGGGTTCATCGTCTGGGAACCATGAATGTCTATCCAATAGTTGTTGAGATATTTCAATCTGGACCAAAGTGGTGGACCGACCAACCGACATTGCCTTCCCTAGAGCCAAACGTTTATGCAACACAAAATTATATTTATTGTTTCTGACATTTCTCCACCCTTTTTTTTCTTTGTGAATTACTTGATAGTTTTACTTCTAAACTTCTAAAAATCGTCAGAATCCCTCTGTTGTTGATCTGATCATAACCCAGAGACATGTGCAGCCACTGACGATTACTTTTTTAATTTTATTTTAGTGGGTCACAAGCCAAAAGGTGTGGGAATGATAAGGTATCCAGATATTTAAAACTGATCACGTAACATTTGGGGAATTAGAGGTTCCGTTCATTAATCTCAGTAAACCTATCTTATTCAGATTTGATTAACTCATTCTCAGATGCAGACGAGATATAATTACTGTAAACGTCCTTTTCCAAGCCTCCTGCAGTTTAAACATTTGGTTTCATAGACACCGGCACATAGCAATGCTCTAAACAATTCTGCCATTCCTCTGACCTTCAAGTTCACGGCCGTCCATTTGTTCAGAGTAATCTCTCATGTTTACCCGCAAACAACAGCTGAATCATTTACTCTCCGCCACTGCCTTTTAACACAAACTGTGAAGCCTCCAGCCCTCATATTTTCCCATTTTAGATGAACAGCGATGCACTTAGAGCGGTGCACCGAGGGAGAAATCAAAGCCGTACTCAACTTGACAGCCGCTCACTATCTATTGTGTTTAATTTCACATTCGTTATGATAATATGTGAAATCCTCCAAGGTAACCAGTTAACGTCAAAATCATCATTTGCTTCTCACTGTTTCACATCTGCTTCAAACAATGACTTTAAATCAGCCTCAAACAAAAGCTTACTCTGAAAAAATATAACTGCTGTTTGTCTTTTTGTGGATGCTTTAAGCAGCTCGCAATGTCTTTTATTGTGTAGATAATGGAAATGTACAGCAGATGGCAAAAAAAAAACATCTTCTGATGTACTGTGGAGATGCTTGAGAGCAATAGTTTCTTGCTAGTGAGACCATCTCTTGGTTCACATCTAATCTGAGTAGAAATGTGCCAGCATAGATCGAGCATCATTAAAAAGGCCATGTGACCTCATTTAGAGGAAGTTTGCAAAGATGTCCTCATGTAGCCTTAGCATTAGAAGAGCTACTGATGGTCAGGAGGTGTTCAGAGGACGTTTTTATGCTTCGTAAACAGCCATTAAAGAAAGATGGGCAGTCCTGCAAGACCTTGGTTGAACCAACTCCAGAAACAGCCAAGCCTGGGAGTGTGGTTTAACACACTGTGCTGACACAACGTTCAATCTTGGCTCCAGCTATGTGACCTCTCTTATTTTCCTAAGTGGCAGTGTCTTATTTAGTGCCGCAGCTCTCATATTGCATTGTCTGTGAGAGCTGAGTCTTTTTTTGTCCTCTAAATCATTGTTGTTCAAAACTGTAGTGAAGACCATCTGAGGCGACTTTCAAGCTCAGGTCAAGTCCAGTTCACGTCTAGACCAGGGCTCATATTTATTCTTATTTCATATTTATAGTCATATTTATTTTATAAAAATTACACTGTAATGTACAAATTAGGATTATTTAAGAAAGTCAATGGTCTATGAAATGATTAGATGAAATAATATATAATATATAATAATATTCTGGTGTGCAAAAATTGGAAAGATGGTTTAATTTTGATGTGTTTAAGTTTGCTAACTTTGTTTCAAAAGCCTGGAAAAGAAGGCAAAATAGATTATTTAATTAGTAATTATTCAGATATTTCCAGTACTACATAGTAAATGTTTTTGTCAGTGATTTATGAATTTTGTTGTACTCAAGGACGGTCTGAAGATTGGACCGTAAAATATGCTTTAGCTGTTTTTCTACTTTTTGACATGTACACTGCACTCTGGTACAGTTGAAAGTAAAGAATAAGGCACATGTGTGATGTGAATTATTCCTACTTATAGTGAAGTGTAGAGTCTTTACAGAGCAGTTCTCATGTGATCACATTATTTTCCCTACAATTGCCCCATTGTTCATTCTTACATTTTCTCACTGATACTGTCTGTTATTCTGCAAACACCCATATGATTTTAATTTGTTTGAAAAGTACATTTTATTCATGTGAAATCTGTAAAATCTCCAGTAGCAATTAACATGCAAAACTAACAACAATCTAATGCACTTATAATATGGGCATGAAATAATAGGAAACTGGCTGAAATGGAAGAAAAAACAAACTAAAGCAGGAAAGAAATTCTGCTGCTGGTAGACGAGGCGCATTAGAGAAAACATAATAAGGGGAATTTAGTACCTCAATGACAAGTGCAGATAATGCAAAAACGAATGTTTCTTTGTCCGAGTTTGTTGGAAATTATCTGGTGTCACATTACGCGAAGTTTCAAGAACAACCAAAATAATATGCATTGTTATTGAGACATGTTCAAAAGTAGACTATTATACCTTCTACTTGCATATAGAAGAAAAAGAATGGAAACAGGGAAATATACAGAGAGCATGACAGTGTGTTTTTGTGCCATCTGAGAGCATCATTTCACTGCCACAACAACAGGAAAAATCCTACCGTGTTGCCTGAAAAAGAAATGAAATCCTCTCTTTTTCTACCATTGTCCAGCAGCAGCTGGCCTCAGTCAGAACAATGCTTTCCCTAAAAGAGCTTTTGGATGATGAACATTGGATTCACTAAATGCTTTGGACGAAAGCAGCTTGTAGTTGTAGCAGTCATTTTCTGCAGAGACATTTTGATTAGCATCAACACTGTTTTGAGACATTTCTTTTGTAAAAAAAAAAAAAAGGAACATTGGGTGTTGAAATTATTATAATTAAAATATGTCATAATGGTAGAACATTTTGTGTCCACGCTAGTAAAAGTGACACAATTAAGCATACTTAAGAATCAGTATGCATACTAAAAACAGTTAATTTTTGAGTGTGCTGTTGTTGTGCATTACTCACTTCTTCCAAAATGCCTGTTGGCTTTGCACGCAGCAAAGGATACAGATCAATCCACTTCTCTCTACATAAAGAGCTCTTCATCACGTGGCTTCTCTCCATCTCTGTGGCCCTTTTAACTATCTTACACTTCACTCTAGAGCTGATGCCAAATGCCCTGAACCTCACTGCAAGGACAGACAACCTACAAGTTCCTCAGTATCAGCCAAACTATTAACAGTCACCTTTTCAGCGAAGCAGGGGTCATTGATTTTACCAGTGCATAAAGGAAAGGGAGGTCAGGTGTGGAGGTGGCACTCATTACATTAAAACATTAACATAAATAGCAAATGGTGGTGAGACAGCTCCAGAGAGCTCTCAGGTGTCTTGCTGTTGGACGGTGCATGTATTGCGTCACTTCCTGTTAGCATAAAATGATAAAATGTTGATTTTTTTTGTATGCTAACTGCAAAAACACTATATATATTAGTATGAAGTATATACTGTATACAATTAGTATGTAGTATTGAATTTAGAGCTGCAACGATTAGCCGATTAATCGATTAGTCGATCGACTGAAGATTAACCAGCAACTATTTTGATAATCGATTAATCATTTGAGTAATTTTTCAAGCAGCAGCAGTTCCACTCTCTTCTCTAATATGACAATTTGCTGCCTTTTGTTGTCTTAACATTATAGTAAACAGAACAACAAACTGACAAAACAAGGAAATTTTGACATTTGTCACTGTTTTCTGATGTTTTATAACCAAAAAAATGTATCGAGAAAATAATTGAGAGATTAACAGATGAAAATAATTGTTAGTTGCAGCCGTAATGAAATTGGCACACAGCTATGATACACAGTATGCATATGAGGATATTTATGTTCTTTAGAGGTGTCAGAAGCTCACAGGAAACGTACTTATATTTAAGACTTTCATTCAAGAGTGAGATATCCACCATTTGAAAAAAAAAAGCATAGTGTGACCTCCTCTGAACAGATCATTTCTGGATGATTATTTATATACTTTCAAACGGAAGCACTTCAAACTTACTCAATATAATTAGCTCCTCTGCATTTCCTGCGTGACACCACAGAGGCGCAGGGAGAGGCGGTGCAGCCAACCTGACAGCTTGGTATGCACGAGTGTCACTGACGCCCGCCAACCACTGGGAGGGTCAAAGGTCGCCCAGCCATTTTCACAGATGTTGTTTTCCTTTTTCTGTAAGCAACTGGATATCTCCTGATTCTGCTGAGAGTCCAGGATATCGGGGTAAATGTGTTACACATTCTGCAGCTGCTCACAAAGTAAATGATCTTGCATGTAGAACATTTTCAACCAAGCAGGCATGAAATGGATTGAAATCATCTCCTGCACCTCTGAAATAAATTAAAATTCTCAGCATGATCAATAGGTGGCACTCATGATCCTTGACAGTTTTGCAATGTCATCTTTTACAGGGATAAATTATTGCTGCAAACAGCGAGTCATTTACAAAAGCTTTTTTCTTTATTCACTAGTTTTCACATTTTTTTTGCCCTGTTTCATATACAAATATGTTTTTAAAATGTTGCAGTGACATCTGTTATACCCTAAATAATTCAACATAACTTTAATCAAACATAGAAATTATGTTGCTCAGCTTTTTCACAGATGTTATTCTGAATAATGAGTGAAACAACCTTTCCTGCCACAAAAACAGTGCACATCTCTGTCCTTCATTCTCATTCTTGGCTGCAGAAACTCTTATTCAGGCATTTATCACCTCCAGATTTGATTAATGCAACAGCACCCTCTACGGCACATCCTCCAAAGTCCTGCAGTACGTCCAAAAACCTGCTGCCCTGAGTGCTCTCTCTCTCTCTCTCTCTCTCTCTCTCTCTTTCTCTCTCTCTCTCTCTCTCTCACTCCTGATCTATTACATTACTCACTTCTTCCAGAATGCCTGTTGGCTTTGCATGCAGCAAAGGATACAGATCAATCCACTTCTCTCTACATAAAGAGCTGTACGTCACGTGGCTCCTTCCCATCTCTGTGGCCTTTTTAACTATCTTACACTTCACTCTAGAGCTGATGCCAAATGCCCTGAACCTCACTGCAAGGACAGACAACCTACAAGTTCCTCAGTATCAGCCAAACTATTGACAGTCACCTTTTCAGCGAAGCAGGGATCATTTCGCTTTCACAGGCCATGTCTGATTTGTTGTTCATTTTTTGTGAAGCTCAAATTACATTAAAATGACAGATTGGATGGAATTAATTTATAGTGCTTTTCTGGTTCTTTTCCTCTTAAATTTTATTGCTGTATATTATTTCACACTAGCTGTAGGCCTATTTGTTTGCAATTTTCTAGAAATCACAATAAAAGTCTACTAGATAGATAGATAGATAGATAGATAGATAGATAGATAGATAGATAGATAGATAGATAGATAGATAGATAGATAGATAGATAGATAGATAGATAGATAGATAGATAGATAGATAGATAGATAGATAGATAGATAGATATGAATGTGTGTAGCAAATGTCATGACAATACATCCAACAATTGTTATTTCACTCAAAATTGCAAATGTGAACCTCATGGTGGCGCTAGAGAAAAAGTCAGAGGATCACCAAAGTCAGTAGGATTCATCCTCTGGGGACCATGAATGCCTGAACAACATTTCATGGAAATTCATCCAATAGTTGTTGAGATATTTCAGTCTGAACCAAAATGGTGGAACGACCGCCAGAGCAGCATTGCTTGAGTAAAAACCACAACAGCCCAACAGAAATTAGCAGAGAAATTTAATTTTTCTTTTAAAAAGAAAAAATTACTGCCCTGCATTAGAAGGCCAATAAACAATCTGTTTATGTCCAGTAGAAATTATGCATTTTTTTATAAATTCAAATATCAGACATCAGCATCACATAATGATATGAGAGTTAAGGGGCTTGTTGGACATCAGAGCAGTCAAAAGCAGTTTACCTTCAAACTCTTCCAGCCGTAGCCGCACATAATGGACAGTCAGGCCTCTCAGAGCCAGCTAGCCCATTAGCCTGGGCTAATGCATCCAGGACTCCCCGCCATGCACTGCCCATCACTCCAGACTGGATCTGGTTTCACACAGAAGCCGCCTCATCTCTTTGTGCTAGGGGCAACTCTCGCTCCAAAACAATGAGCCCTGAGAAACAGTTGCTGAGAAAATGTTTGTTTTTGCTCTCATACTAATACGTTTGTGTATTAAGTAGCTGAGGTTACAAGGTCAAGGTGAGGATATAAGGTATGTGGCAAAATAATAAACATTTCAGATAGATATATTGGGACTGTTTGCGAGTGTAGGGAGTAATCTGAAATGAATGTTTTCAACAGATTACAAAATGCAGAGCTTGGATATTGTACATGTACAGTAACACAGATCAGATTCCTGTTTCTCCTCAAAATGTAAAGTGGATATTGGCTCAATCAGAGGGTGAAATTGTTTTGACCATGCCTGTGATCTTGGGTTTCACAGCTCTGCCTTGCTAAATGGACCGGGCGCATTAGGGGCCAGAGAGGAGCTGCTCTGCAGAGTGCTCTTAAAAGGCGAGGGGAGAAAAACAACTCGAGACAGCCTCCCTGTGTTTTTCAGCCCCGCTGCCCTGCTGAAGAGGGACAGCGACATGTACCAACCATGTATGGAAGTGCTGCGTATTGGGTTGCAGCTGTCAAATCAAAACAATCATCCTGATGGAGAGAGGGCAGAATGTGCATGGAGGGTATGGTGACTGACATGAGGGCCCTCATGTGATGGAGGGGTGAAAGTTTTCCATTTCCTCTGCTTTGTTACAATTGGACAGAGTTTGAAAAAAAAAATCTTAGAGTACCAGACAAGTAGTGTTTGCCACATAGCAAACACAAAGTGAGTTCAGAAGTCAATTTTTGTGATTGGTAAGAAACTTTCTATTTTCTGAATCATTGTGAGGCAAACATGTCTGATCTGGTATCCCAGGGAGGAACAATTTAAAGACAAGGAATTATATACTTTTGACACTGTTCTGCATTTAAAAGTATTTGTTTCAACAAAAACATGAATCTTACTGGGTACATTGTCGAAAATATACAGGGCGTCCTAACTCATGGAACTCTCATTTGACAAAAACTACAAAAACTACATCTTCCTCAAAGGATAAGGCTGGCATCCTACTATATTTCCTCAATACTTTCCTGACTTCCCTACCCTGTCTGTGGTATTCATGACAAAGTCCATCGGCTCCTAATGAAGGCGTAAATCTTTCAAAAATAGGTTTATCAAATATATTGTTTCAAATTCAAACTAAATGTTCTAAACTTTCTCCTAAAACAGCCGGGCACAGTCGTTCTTTAGAAACGTTACTCAAACAGGAGTAAATGGTGCATTTACTGGGGACTGTTTTCTGCTGCGGATTAATACACATTTGCTTCTCTAGTGAGTATTTCTGGAGGCAGGACAGTGTATGTGGGATCGACTCAGGTTTATTGCCAAGTAGGTTTTCACATACAAGGACTTTACCTCGGTATTGTGGTGCGTAACGGTCAAAATAAACAAAGTAAGAGAAAAGAAAACAAGTACTGTAAAAGTCAAGAGTCATAAATATGAAATAGAAATTTACAATTAAAATATATTCTAAAATGAAGAGCTGCACAGTGTTTAAAATGAAGAGGACTTGAGAGATTTGAAATGTGCATTAATGTAATGCACCAAATTGGATGTGGAGACTTTGGTGCTACATGGCTGTGTGTTGACGATGTGGTCATGTTAGTTTTCTGTCACACTCATTTTATCAATATAACATGTATATCTCCTACAGGATTGGCAGGGGAATTGGTTTGGTGCCCAGGTTGCTTCTTTTTCTTTGTTTTTTTCTTTTTACCCCTTTTCTACTTTTTGCTTACTTGCATGTAGAAAGTGCATGCTGTTGTAATCTTATATATTACATATGTACTTTTGACTCAAAACTTAAAACTAAAACCCTGGGCCGCTCCTGACTGAAACAATGAGACACCCTGCAGACAATTTATTCCTTTATATTTCAGTCTGTGTCTCCCTCTCACTCAGAAAACCAACATTTTCTCTCACTTCCACCAGAAGAAGGGTGACTCATCACGCTGAAGCAAATATGCCAATAGTGTGCGCTACCAGCAGGGTGTGTAAATTCCACACCTGTCCCATCATCCTCCCTCCCTCCCTCTCCTCTCTCCTCTCCTCCCCTCCCCTCCCCTCCCCTCCCCTTTTGTGCCTTCTCTCTTTTCACACATGCCCCCCCCCCTCGCTCACCCACACCTCTCACTGAACAGCTTGAGGAGCAGAAAGCAGCGCTGTCTTGCTAAGAACATGCAACAGAAACCAGAGGAACCAGCAGAGAGTGATCGGGTTTGACAACACCGAAGGCCTCTCCTGCTTTCTTCCTTACAAACAGGTGAGTTCAGATTCACGACCTTTACAGGCGCTTTTATGATTAGATGCATGAAGTCTGGCATCTTAGCTCTTTGGTCAACAGAAGAGGAATGGGAGATGAAATCAGTTGCATGTGTTGGAATTATACTGCAGTGAATTTAAGTGCATCTTATTTGGGAATATTTTTGCTGAATATGGCGCTGCCGAATTGTTTGTATAGACTGTTTTAGACCAGCCACTTTTTTCTCATAACAACTTCACCGTCTCTGAAATGTTTTGCTTGGTTCTCCCTCCTCGAAGAGACAATTAACATGAGCAGAACAAGCCTTGAGAAGTTGAATAAAGTCATGTACAAAGGTGATAGCGGAGGCTTTGTTATCCTGCTTATTAAATCCCAAGATGGATCATCGCACGTATTTTCCTCAGGAAAGAAGGAGGTGGCGGGATGACAAAGGCTGCAGCTGCCTTTTCTTCTCCTGAAGCAGGGTGAAAAATGACATAATGGCAGTCGAGCTCAGGTAACTTCACTTGGACACTGATACCCTTGAAACTAATCCAACTCTTGGGTTGTGTTTACAAGATTTGTGCCGCTGCAAGAGTGTGAAATTTTCATTTCAAGGACATGATGATGAGTTATTTGGCTAACAACAATAAAGAAGTGGTAAGGAAATTACAGAATGCTCTAATTAATACTGTGAATAAGTGTTACTATCTTCACATTTAGTCCTTTTCTTGTTAACTAACATTTAACCAGTGCATCTTGGAGGAGGGAAGAGTCTAAATATGATCATGTGCAGTCAAATGTTGCCATTTCAATAACCAAAGAGGAGTAACTTGTAGAATATCAGTCGTTTAAGTTAAGTTTACTCGTAAAGGCTCCAGATCGAGGCAGCACGAACGTGAGAGCAAGTTGTTTTCCACCGAGCGGTGATGTCATGACACCACTGTTTGGGTGGACTAACAGTTTATTCTGAAAACTGAGCCCGTGTCCTGAGGCTCAGACAAACTATCTGAGTACAAACGATGAAGCTAGAGACTCTTTGCAGCCGGGGAGGGCAGGGATATACCGACTGTGTGAGAAGAGAAAGACGATATCGCCATTTAAAGTTTAGAAAACATCCAGTCATCGTGTAATTTACATACAGTTTACTAAACCTTCTATCTTCTGTCTGCCCAAAGCCGAGCTCTGCATCTGGGCCTGGTTTGATCCACCACTGTGTTATTTTTTAGTAATTAAATGAGAGGGATAGTGGAAAGTAACTAAATACATTTACTCAAGTACTGTGCTTAAGTGCAATATAGAGGTACTTTACATGAACATTTCCGTTTTCTGCTACTTTATACTTCTACTCGACTACGTTTCAGAGGAAAACATTGAACTTTACTCCACTACATTTATATGAAAGCTATAGTTAAATATATACAAATATCTTATATAATAATATGACACTGACAGGTGCCACTCTGCTGCAACATGAGTACATTTACTTTCATACATTTTATTCAGTACATTTTGCTATTAATACTTCTGTACTTTGCTTAAGTAAAATTTTGAATGGAGTATTTTTACTGAAGTAAATGACCTAAATACTTGGGTATTTATTACCACTGGATTTGAGGAGTGGTGTGAGGCTATAATTACTTTTTACACAGCTTGTTAACATGCATGTCATGAAAAGAGCTGTTCAGATATTGCATTTGAAAGTAGAAAACTGTGGCCTAACTCTTTGGCCAACCACTCATCTTATGTCTCCACACATTCTACATTCATATTAGTGGCCAGTGTAATATATCTGACTAATACAGTTTGTTTTTATGAGCAAATTTCCTCTGTTTTTTTCTACATTTAATGACTTCTTTGCCTGCAGTGGAAGTCACAGCATGAGAGCAGCAGACATGATTACTTTTACAGGACTGGGCATGATTGCAACATCAATTAAATCCATGATCTCCATTAAAACCTGTATAATTTAATGACTTGTATAAAGATTTTTTTCCTTGCAGAATGAGACACACAAAGGTTAGATTTCCTGCTGCAATGCTGCCACTCTGGGATGACTTCTCTGAAGGTGCAGAACTTAGCTCATTAGTGAGCATTGAACCAAACAGGAATTGTTCACAGTGGCTAAGTTCAGTGTCTGACATGAAAGAATGAGCTCCTGCATACCTGAGACCCCCGGCTGTCCCCACACGGAGAGGCGAGGGAAGAAGGAAGCATGGGATGAAACAGCCGGGCCACCTGTACTGTAAAGCAAAGAGGAATGCTGTAAAAGTCTTTGCATGTCCAGACAAACTGTACAGTATTTAGCTTCCCCTGATTTATGGGGGTTTTATGAAGAAGAAGAAGAAGAAGAAGAAGAAGAAGAAGAAGAAGAAGAAGAAGAAGAAGAAAGGCCAACAATGGATGACAGAAGGTGATTTGTGAAGCACAGCGCTCATTTTCAGTTCACTTTGTTATAAGTTCATTTTCAACACTCTATATTTCAATTCTTGGAAAAGATTAGTACATAAATCTGCAGATTTTACAAGATAAAGATGATTTCAGTCAATAAAAGCATTATCCATGTGTCAACTATGGAGTTACTTTGCCTTGCAGAGTTTAAAATAGAACCACAGCTTGTTAAATTTTGAGCTTTCGATCATTTTGGGATTGCAATAATGTGGACCTCTTCGAGCTGTGTACTCCTGTGCCTACTGAACTGGATTCAGTGTGTATTTGCAGAACTGGCTCAGTCCAGCAGGAACAAGAGTGACAACTAATATGACACCGACAGCGTTAACATCACCCCCCATCCCCCCCATTAAAATAATCAGAACTAACACACCAGAAATGACCACAAGCATGTTTATCACAGCATTCAGCAGCATGTATTTTGTCAGGAGTGATGAATTTTCTGATTCTGACACAAAGAAATGGTGTGTGTGAGTGTGTGTATCTGTGTGTATAAGTGTGCGTGTGTGCCCTAATTTGTCTTCCTGTGTGGGTGAATCTGGCAGCCTCTGCAGGTAGTCGTTATCAACAGCAGCTGATTTGTGCTGAGTAACACTTTACGTCGCCTCTCTTCATTCCTCACACTATATAATAAGCTGTCAGTGTGTCTGCGAGCTTCTTCACTAAATTGGGATACACCGGCTCAACGCCTCTGCAGTCATTATATACTTGAACGGACAGGCGGGGCATTAGCATAACCAAAACTGGTCATCATAATATGTTATTGATTTTGGATGTCCTCCTTTGTCGGGGTGCCACATGAACAATTACTTTTCACCTTGAGTCATCTTCCTGTGAACTCATTTATTAAAAAATCTGCAGATGTGCAAATGTTTATATAGCATGCTGGAAAAAAAAGATCTTGTTGAATTGCTGTAAAATTTCATATTGTTTTTCTTTTTTTTTACACTGCAATTACATATCTGTGGCACCTAACTAAATCCATGTTGAGAAAGTATAGAATACACTCTGGGCTGTGCTGTTTTCATTATTATCTTTTCTCACCTGCTTGATGAGTGCATCTAAAAAGAGCACAGATTCTACTTTTTCTTTCTGTTCTGGTTTGAATATGTCAACGTCTGCAGCCTTTTGTAGAGATTTAAAAAAAAACTTGCTCTCAATGTGACAAAATCCTGTAGTCAAACATCAGCAGCCATTTCTCAGCTTTTTTAAATTGTTTCTACCCCTTTCATTTGCAATTAAATGTTATATGTTAATGTTTATGTAAAGCACTTTAAATTGTCTTTGAGTATGAAATATGATATAGAAAATACTTGACTTGTCTTTTTTTGTGTGGGGGTTTTAATGTATAAGAACATTGTGATCACCAGCAAGAAGAGGGGGGAAAAAACTGTGTCCACTTGTGCAGGTGAGATTAAAAAACAACCAAACACACAGCAGAAAGTGTTCCAGTGATTCAAAATGTTGCCTTGTTTTTTGACTTAAAAAGTTATGATTAACTGATAATAAAACTGGCAGACCTTATGGGGCCTGTATGACCTCTATAAAGGCATTTATTTGCATAATGCTGCCACTGCTGCACATCACAGGCAAATTTCAGCCTTGCATGAACACACCAACGTAGTACACTTCACAAAAGCGCTATGGTTTTGGTGATGCTTTTATTTTATCCATCACCTATACAAACTAGTATCCCATGAGAATATCAAGTTATAGTGAAAGCTCATAGCCAAGTACGATAATGTCACAGGCTCACTGCTCAGTGTCACATGCAGTTTCAGTCCCTGTTGAGCATTATAATGACCATAATAGTCCAACAGGATTATTTACATTTATACATTTACATTATTGGGATTTGTCATCACCAGAAGCAGCCACATATTGTTAAACATAACCTTACAATAACCTTACATAACCCCCTCCCCCCTCTGTAAATAAATAAATGTTTTTCAATACCAAACAACTCCTTAATTTTCAGCTGCTACTACTACTAAAGTAGCAGCTGAAAATTAAGGAGTTGTTTGGTTTTGAAAAACATTTATTTATTTACTCTTTTAAAGACTTCCCATGCAGTGTTGGAAAGTACATTTACTCAAGTACTGTACTTAAGTACAACTTTGAGGTACTTGTACTTTACTTAAGTACTTCCATTTTCTGCTACTTTAAACCTTTACTCCACTACATTTCAGAGGGAAATATTGTACTTTTAACTCCACTACATTTATTTGATAACTTTAGTTACTAGTTACTTTGCAGATTCAGATTTATAATACAAAATATAATGTACAAATAAATGATGATGTATTATTATAGGTTAAGACTTTATTGATCCCAGGGAAATTCACAAGCTATTCTGCAGTATATAAAGTACTTGAAATTAGCCCCACCTTTACCAGCTGCAACATTAAAGTAAAATACATATTAATGCATCCAATAAGTATAATACAGTAATATAATGCATAATAAGTACTCTTACTTTTGGTACTTTAAGTATATTTTGATGCTCATACTTTTGTACTTTTACTTAAGTAAAATTTTGAATGCAGTACTTTTACTTGTAACAGTATTTCAACGCTGTGGTAGTGCTACTTTTACTTACTGCCTTTATGGGATAAAATACATGTACTCTTATGTGCTGTGATTTAGTTGTAATACCTCAAACCTCCGCTAGGGGGTGCTCAAACCACGCAGCTCACCCGTAATAACAAATGAGGTGAATTAAACTGCTGACTCGTATTGCTCTCTGATAACTTCTCCTCCTCGGTAATGTGAAAGTGTCACCGTCTCTCCCTCTGTTATAAACTCCTGTGGTGTTTTTTTTCTCAGCAGTTGTATCTCCTGTTGGCTAAAGGGTGACATCTTTCAGGTCAGTGAAGGGAAAAACATCCATTTATTTCCACCTCGTCGACGGTTGTGCGCGCGCGCGCGTGTGTGTGGAGAAATCTAGGAAGTAAACGTTAGCCTAACTTTTCGACCAGGACGGCGGGGAGACGTTAATCCTCGTTTTCTCAAAGAAACTGTGATTTGTAAGACCAATAACGTGGCCGAACTGCTAGGAAATTACGTTTTCGTCATTTAAAACTGTGAAGCAGTTTCTTGGCTCACCTTGTTTTTGGGGAAGCTCAGGTGAAGAAACTTTTCTTTTTTTTCCTCAAGTTGTGTGATTGGAGTTCGTTAAGGCTAACCGGAGGTGCAGAGATCTTGCTCTTCTCTTCGCTGTCAGGACTATTTCGGCTTTTAAAGATAAAATGAATGGTTTTTCTTGAAAGGTGAGGGTTGTTTTGACATTTCGGTTCTGTTTGACACTCGTTACTGTTTGTCATTTGTCACTTGGGTGGATGTATATGTCGGAATTTATATGGGGATAAGGGGAAATGTCAATTACTGTTGATACTGAATTGATTTACGTGTTAATACTGTGGGTGGAAATGAGGCTAACAAAGAGACTTGCATTTTTACATGTCTTTTGCAGATGTTTTTATACCAGAAATAATGCATTTTATTGTAAAGTGTATGTTTGAAATGTAACCTGTTTAATTCCTTCTTTCTTTTCTCCAGTTTAAACTGGCATTTGGCCCACGTTATGTGTGTGTTTCTGCAGTGGATGGTGGCAGACAGTTGGGGCAGTGAGTTATGCTGAAGCCTGCCTGTATATCTGTATATCAGAATGAGCACTACAGATGGAGCTGGGACCCCTGAACAGGATGGAGAGGTTTGTGTTGTGCAGATCTACCCCAGGCTGGACCAGGACACAGTGGCCTACTGTCCCCTGCAGGTCATTGGTGGGGACACGGCAAGGACGGTCATCCACAATGCCGTGGTCGCTCTGGGCCTGGATGCCAGCCAGATGTACAGCCTGCTGGAGGTCAGGGAGAGCGGCGGAGAGGAGAGGTTGCTGGAGGCTGGGGACTGCCTTTTAGAGCGAGTCCTGCTGTGGCCACCAGAGACACAGAGGTGGCACCCTCAGAGCCGTGGGTACCACTTCATCCTGCAGCAAGCCAACAAAAGAGGCAACGAAGTAAAGGGCAGCAGTGAGAACTATGATGACCTCTGTAACCTCCAAACTGTGACTGAGCAGAGCATTCTGGAGGTTTTACGCCAGCGCTTCTACAAGCTTAAAATCTACACCTACGCCAGCAATATTCTCATCGCCATCAACCCCAATAAGTTTCTACCTGTTTACTACAATCCCAAGTATGTCCAGATGTACGAGAACCAGTCACTGGGCACACTAAGCCCTCATATATTTGCCATAGCAGATGTGGCCTTCCGTGCAATGCTGACCAGGCAGGTTAACCAGTGTATTGTGATATCTGGTGAGAGCGGCTCAGGGAAGACTGAAAGCAGCAGTTATCTCATCCACTGCCTGACTGCCCTCAGCCAGAAGACATACTCCACTGGGCTAGAACGGACCATCCTCGGGGCTGGCCCAGTGCTAGAGGTGGGTCACTGTGATATGAACCTGGCTACATCTGCCAAAACCACTCGCACCCACTCACATCTGTTGTAGCGATCCACACTGTTAACTTTGTTTATCAACAGTTTTGTCAGTGGTCAGTCATTTTAGTCATTTGTCAAGCAAAATTGTCAAACATTTTCTGGTTCCAGGTTCTCAAATGTTAGGATTTACTATTTAATATCATTGCAAACAGAACGTCATTGGATTTTATAACTAAAGCAATGTGAAGACGTCGCAACTGATAGGTATTTATCTTATTGTAATTCTTTACCCCTTAAAGAGGTCAAGCCATCCCTTTTATATGAAGAACATTTTTTGGGCAGTCCCCAGCCATAAACCCTCAAAACTAGGGCTGCAACTAATGATTATGTTCATGGTCGATTTAATTTGATGATATTTTGTTTTTTGATTAATCGTGTGGTCCATAAAATGTCACAAAATAGTGAAAAATACCCATCACAGTTTCCCAGAGCCCAACATGACATCTTCGATATGTCTTGTTTTATTCCAACCAACAGTCCAAAACCCCAAAATATTTAGTTAACATATGAGACAGAGAAAAGCAGCAATTAGAGAATTTGGAATCAGATAATGAAAAATTTAGTTTATCAAGAAAATGTGCCAACGTTTTCTGGTTTCAGCTTCTTAAATGTGAGTATTTGCTGCTTAATATTATTGCAAATTGAATTTTTTTGTTTCTGTTTTGGGCTGTTGGTTGGACAAAACAAGCAATCTGAAGATGGCATTCTGGGCTCTGGGAAATTCTGATTCAATTTTCTGACATAGATTAAACAACTAATCAAAAAACGAATGACTGAGCCACTCAGTGCATTTTGGTTTGGCCCTCCATTTTTTATTGAAAACATTTTTTTAGGCATTTCCAGCTGTAAACCCCCCAAATTGTCCCCGTCTTTCATTCCACCAGAAACTAACTTGCAAAGTGGTTGGTTGATTTAGAGAATGGTTATCTCGCTGGCTTAACCAGCTGCAGAGAGTGACATGAACCAAGACTTCATAGAATCGTGGTGACATGCGTTTGCTGATCTGATCACCAGATTAATGTGGATGGGTTTTTTTTTCTTGATATGTGGCTCCAGGTCGGGTTGCAGAGTCTAAATGAAACTACATCTGCATCATCCAAAGTGCCCATTCTTGTCTCATATCCTTTTTTTAGACATGTTAATCACTTCTGTTCAAAAACAGAAGGAAGAAACCACTCCCTTTTTGCAGAAAAGCAAATGTGTTTTGCACTTCCTGCATTAAAAACATCAGTGTAATCAACAATAACCACAAACCACTAACCAAAAGCTGTGTGATCTAAACCACGAGGGACTCTGTTATTTTGTTATTCATTTGTAAGAGAAGATGGAACAAATGACAGAACATAAAGGGCCACAAACATTTACCAGTTTGAATAAGAAGACAGAAAATCTGTATTGTCCATGCTGAATTTTGATGATCAGTAATATACCTAAATATCAGCATTTGCAGGAAGCAAAACAGTTTGTTTTGTGACATTCATCTCACATTTGGAATTTTGTGAAGCTCAGACATTTCCTCAAATCAAAAAGCACCACAGAGCAGTTTCACTCTCACACATTTAGATTAAAAGGTCTCTTTGTTGGGTATCACGTCAGCGTTGGGCTACAGTAACCGTGTCAATGAGTAACAGGACGACACATTTGCCCACATTTCCCTGTGACGTGTGCTTTCTGTTTCAGCTGTCTGTTAATTAACACAATGTGTTTGTGATAAGTGACATGAAACTAGGCCAAATGCTTTTTTAGAGAAATACCCACCTCCTTGAGACTTAACAAGCATTGTGTTTTATAGGAAAAACCACTGTTCCAGTGTTTCAATACGTGGAATTCTTTCGGAACAGTAGGTGTGGACATCAATAGACCAACTAACCTTTTATACAAAGGATCCTGGTCCACTTTGTTACCGATCTCTCACACACACACACAATCTCAAGGGGCCAGCCTGTCGTTAGACAGTGACTAAATATGGATTCTTCCTCTGAACAAGTCCAACAAGTTTCTCCTTGGAAATAAGCAACAGCTTATGTATTTGTCCTGCTAACTGATCTTTCCTCTCCTAAAAGCCATTCAAAGATGCAGAGATTTAGTTTGAGGAGAGAAAGTGGCTTGTTGTTTTGGTGTGATTTGATTTATTTTTATTTTTATTTTTTTAACGGGGTGAATAAGGAACAAGCTTACTGAAGACAGAGATCATGCCACAACAGTTAGCCTTGGCTAGGTTAAACCAGAGGAGACGTGTTTACACCAAAACTGATTGTCAACCAAGCTGAGAGCTGTTGACAAGATTCCTGCTGTAGTAATAAGATGTAGTAATGTGGTTATCTGTTTGGGGTTTTTATGGTTCTGTTGTTTGGCTGCTTTGCAAAAAGCCTCCTGCCATTTTGGGATTTCTTTTGTCTAGATGAGTCACACCCTAAGACTCTTGTTCCTTTTTAATCAAAATAACGCAACTTCTTTTTCTTTCCTTCTAATCTTTAATTCAATGTGATCTCACTTGACGTCACTATGTAGCGGAAACTGCACGCGATTTTAATCTCCCTGGTGCACGAAAACTGCCACTGACACATGTATTCAGTGCAAGTAATGAAGATATCAAAGTATGTTGTTTAATTTCAAAACCAGGAAAAGCTCTGCAGTCAATAGCCAGCAGGTGATGGCACCTTACTTTCATTAAGTATGGTGGTTACCTGACTGACAGACTGACTGAGTGGCTGTTGCTCAAGGTTTGTGTTGGGTGTTGGTCATAAGGAAGCTGAGAGCTGCAGCTCCACAGGGGGAATGTGCAGGGCGTTGTCTTTGAGGGAACACCAGAGAGAGAAGAGAAACAGGAACGTGTCAGAACAGGCTCAGCCAGGTCTGCTGGCAAACCTACACAACAAAGTATAAATCACCTCCTTTCTGTCTCTCTCTCTCTCTCTCTCTGCTTAAATCCTGTTCTCACAAATGCACTCTTTCTCTCCTTCCCCCTTTGTTCAGCTGTGTTTCTATTCAGGGATCATGGATTCTCTGAGGTCTGCATTTCAAGGCAGATTTCGGTCCCATTTTTCATATTTGAAGCCATTTTCTATCCCAGTGCCCCCCTCTGTCGTCTGAATTTTTTAGGACAAAACTGGTACATATCGTTTGCAGCCTTCAGTATCCCACAATCCATTTTGCTTTGGTTGCATCAGTTGTTTTAATGTAGTGTTCATGCGATCCTTTGCAAATCACAGAGTCAGGAAATATCACATGATCACATAATTTAAAGGTGGGTCAGCGATTCTGGAGGAAGATTGTTGATGTTTATACTGCGATTTTTCATTACCATCATGGTGTAGCTCCATTCCTCGTGGGCGAGAACGTGGAAGAGGGAGGGTAGCCGGCAGAAGTCCTGTTCACGAGCATGAATGCCACCTGTTCCTGAATGGCTGAAATAGTGTTGTGTGGCTCGGTCCGAGTCACTTTGTTTGTTTCCCATTTACAGAGCCAGGGCTGTGTACCAACACCGGATATTTTTCAGCACACACACAGAATGGACAGCTAGCAGGCTGAGAGGAGATATTTGCTGAATTTGAATCGCTGACCCCACCTTTAAATGGTGATTGATCACTGGGAAATGTATAATATAAACTAGACCAGTGGTTCCCAACCTGGGGATTGTGACCAACTCAAGGGGCTACAAGATAAATATGAGGGGTCACAACACAATTTACAGGAAAAGCAAGAAAACATTTATGCTAGACAACCTTTTCTAAAAAGAGAATTATTGGATATTTTTTAAACCTTAGAACCTCTAAATATTATTAAAATATAAAAGGGTAAAAATTACTCTTTGGGTTATTCAGTTATCCATAATCATATGTAACTAGTGATGATGGATCACAAGTAGACATAGCTAAAGGGTCACAAGCCAAAAAGTTTGGGAACCACCAAACTAGATGAATAAAAGAACCACTGCAGGATGTGAATACAGTAAAGGAGGTCGGGCATAACCTCCATTATTTGTTATAATCAGACGCCATTACAAATAAATGGATGTTATATGGATTAGTGCTGAATCTAAGAATTATTTTCATTATCAATGAATCTACAGATTATTTGTTTGATTAGTGCCAGAAAACAGTGAAAAATGCCCATCACAATTACCAAAATTCCAAGGTGACATCTTTAAATTTCTTGTTTTGTCCGACAACAGTCAAAAACCCAAAGATATTTAATTTATAATGATGTAAAACAGAGAAAAGCAGCAATTAAAAAAAATAAATTGGTTGCCAGGTGTCCATTATCTGTCGAAGTGAAATGTCACAGCTCATTCTGTCAGCTCAGGTATCATCAAACTTGCCCCCAATATAATATCCCACTTTGTTGGCAGTATTTTTAGGCCAAATTCCCAGTGATAAACTTGGAATTTTGTTGACTTTCACGAGCAGACCAGGTCTCTCCGAATGCATCATTAGTTTTTGTCTCCATCAGGGAGGAACAGCAAGTTCAACCTGGCCCTCTTCATGATAGTGTCCTTCAGAGGATCCACCCCCTAAACTGGGACATGACAAACACCTGTTTCTCTCCCCCTCCCACATACCATCTTCACTTTTCTCTCCGCATGCCTTTCGTCCTTTCCACGCTGCGTTCAGCTTCTTTATATGTTTAAATTGATCTGGTTGAAAATGTTTGAAAAATCCCTCACTGTATTTACAGAGGTGCACTGGGTTGGAACATTCCAGCTTTACCTGCCAACGTGTGATCAGTACAGTATGCAGGTCTAGCTCACAGTCTGCGTGGGCATAACTCTGGCCTGTTAAGACACAACCCTCAGCTTAGCTCGCACTGGAATGAAGGAGAACGATGCCTTTAGACGCTGACGTGGGATCAGTTTGGATTTTTCTTTTCCTTCGGGAAAGGTTAAAGCTGCAGATAATCGGCGTCATTTTACTCAGTGACTTTGCCTGGGTGGAGTCTGTTGTGCTATTGATAGTGAACCTTAGTTACTGTCTCCAGTCACAGAATAACAATCCATGCCACTGTGAGATCAATCATAAAGTTTCCTCATTAATGATTATCTTCGTCATCAGTTATTCTAGCAGTTTGTTTTTCCATTCATTGGTTAGGCTAGAAGATAAAAACAAATGCTCGTCAAGTTTTTCAGACCCCAGAGTGTCTTTAAATTACTTACTTTGTCTGAACAACGGTTAAAAGTTTAACTTATAATCATATGAAACAGAAAAAAGCTGAAAATCCTCACATTTGAGTTGTGGGAACCAGCTAATGTTGGCTGCTTTTACTTGATAAATAACTTAAAATAAATCAATTGTTAAGATTTTGTGGTGGTTGACTAATCAGTCAAACATTCATTCTCACCAGCTGATTAATTTATTGTTTACCCGATGATAAATATTGGGGTACAGTACAGTAGTAGTTTTCTAGAAGTACACAGTTTACAGTTTAAATGTAATAGTCTACACAGGACAAAAAGAACAATCATAAGCAGAGCAGAGAACACCAACCACTAATGAAAGAAACTGTTTTAAGTGACCGTAAAACTCCACTCCACGTTTGTTCAGAAGCCTTATTGATAACTCAACCAAAGGCTGCTCGATGGAGCTTTGAATTTCTATGCTTGTGGCTACTTAACTATGTGCATAATGGATGTGAGTCTCCTGGTTTAACTGCATCACTGACGAAAAATTCACAACATCAAAAATCTATATTTTTAGAAAAGCAATGCATTTATGCTGTTTAGTTTTATACGATTCCTTTAAGTAATTTTATGTTCAAGGTACTTGCATCAGATAGTACCTACTAATATATTTTTTTAATTATTATATGATTTGTCTCAATACTGATTAAGTGGCTTTGCTTCCACTAAATGAGTTCACAGCTGCAACAATAATTAGATTAATCGATTAGTCAATCGGCAAGTATTTTGATAAGCGATTAACTGTTGTCTTTTTTTTTTTTTTTAAGAAAGAAATTCCACAATTCTTCTTCTCAAATGTGAATATTTTCTGGGGTCCTTAGTTTTTTATTATAGTAAACTGAATTTGAAGACACCACCTTCTGGGAAGTTTTTCACCATTTTCTGACATTTTATAGACCAAAGATTAACCAGTGAATCGAGACAGATTAATTGATAATGAAGATAGCCGTTAGTTGCAGCCCTAGTTTGGAGTTATTGATCTTTAATGTTACATTAGGTTGCTAACGGCTGCCATGCACAAACCAAAGTGATTTATTTGATAGCTGCTCTGTGCTTACAGTGTTTAAGTCTGGGTGACAGTGTCTGTGAGAAAGTTGTCTGTTTATTTTAATGAAAACTTATGATCCCTATGTTTTAAACAGGCCTTTGGCAATGCTAAAACTGCAGAGAATAACAACTCAAGCCGCTTTGGGAAGTTCATCCAGCTCAACTATCTGGAGAGTGGTGTCATCAGAGGGTGAGTGTCATGCTTTGTTTTGGTGGTGAATCTTCAAGCACGGTTAACAGTTTATCTTAGTTGATATATTTGTTTCATTTAACAGTTCGTTTTTTTTCCTATGTCATAATTAGACAATGTTGGCAGCCGCACCAATGCTTCACAGGTTTTGATGACATTCTCTTCTTGTGTGTCTCTTGCAGGGCAGTTATTGAGAAGTACCTACTGGAAAAGTGCCGCTTGGTGTCCAGAGATAAGAGTGAGAGGTATAATGAAGACTGAGTCAGATGATCTTTTTAATCCTCACAGAAACACTCCTAATTAACATTTTATTTTTTATTTATACATTAAAAATCCGGGCATGGAAATGAATACTTTACTGATACCAACCTTTCTCACATTGTCACCAATTTGTACCTGAAGCCTGATCTCTAATATAAGCAGACAACACTCAAAACACTTTGAAGGCAGCTGAATGTAATCTAACCACCTTTACAGCCTGTGTACTGAGAAATGTTGAGTAAATAACAGAGAGAAAATGAAACTTGCGTGAGCCCTGATTGACTGTATCGGGCGCTCTGTGACCTCTGACCCGCAGGAACTACCACGTGTTCTACTATCTGCTGGTGGGCGCCTCCAAAGACGAGCAGGAGGAGTTTCATCTATTAAAGCCGCAAGATTATCTCTACCTCAAGCAGGTACCTTTGATCCGCACACTTTACAGCAGCAGTTACAGAGAAAGGAGAGGACTAGCATAAGACCTGATGTGTCATTTGGTGTTATCAAAAGGGGAAAACCAGTGGTAGATGTTTTATAGAAAAAGACCCACAATACCTTGAAACTTCTCAACAGTAAATTGTAGCATGTCAAAGCTTCCCCTGTGTAGTGAATAAACAGGCACTCACATAAAACTGTAAAACTGCACTTGAACTAGGCTTACAGTGCGCCTGCTGTCCCTCAAAATCATTTTATTATTTTGAGAATTTAAGACAAATAACAGATGTTGAGCAAAGTGTGTTACAGAGAGATGACAATAACAATCAGATAAAACCTCAATGCATGAATAAGAGTATGAGAATCAATAATTTGGGATTAAATAATAAAAACACAACAGGTGTATTTCACAGAGAACTGACAAATAATAAAAACAGAGTGTGAAGGGTTATGTCTTCATGAGGACTATCAAAAAGCTGAAGAAAAGAGATGAATCAGTTGATCTTGTTTCTACATTATTGATTACGTGTGGACAGTTTAGATTGACAGTGTAATCTGTATCTATGCATACACCTCTGTGGCTGTGCTTAATATTCACCCCCTCTTCCTCTCCATATCTCGTCTGATTGTTCTGCAGGAAGACTTCCATTTAGATGATGAGGAGAAACTTCAGCAGGAATACAAGAGGCTCCATCAAGCTATGGAGATGGTCGGCTTCCTGGCCTCCACCAAGAAACAGTATGTGTGATTTTGACTAAAGTGCTGCAGGCCAGAGTCAAACTAAGCAGTATACCTATACCTGTCTTTTAGGAAAAGTCAACAAAAGAGTGTAAACTGTGCCTGCAAAATACTTTGTGTCTAAAAAGCAATGTGCCTGGGAAATGTCCAGTATTTAAGGCCAAAAACATTTGTAAATAATAATAATTAGGTTGTTTTTTTTTTGTCAGACATAGGATTTGTCATCAATGACACAACAGTACATGCCAGAAGGTTCAGACCATCTCAGGAACATGTGTTATTACAGTAAAGCCCACTCGCTTGGTCTTCCAAGAGGGGGAAGTACAGAAATATTTGAAAGAAAAATATTTGTTGCCTCACAGTCAGACACTGTTTCCAATGTTTACAGGAAACACGCTGCACAGCTCTCAGTTAGCTGTACTAACTGAAGTACTGTGTAGATAGGCGAGATCATTTGCAATTTTCACTGAACACTGTTGACGAGTTTCTGCTTTCTATTCTGGTGTCAGTAACATGTCAGAGCTTGTCAAGTGAACAGGAGAAAAATGCAGCAAGCATGTCGATGAGCGCCTGACAGCCTCGGGACACCGCATACACATAAAAGCATTAGCAGCACAGTTTGTAACCTTCAGGTTGCTTCCCCTTGTTAATAACGAAACTGAAGACACAGTGACTGATAAAGTGAAAACATCTACAAAGCAATGTATAGTTGGGAACTAATAGTAAAATAATATTTTTTTCTTTAAAAAAGGGCTTCATACATTCCTCAGCAAACACCTCTAGTGCAGTCACAGAGCTCTATTGGAAAACTGGCTGTGCACAAAGTCAAGCAATAAAAATAAATATAAATGGTGTGTTAGGGCATATTTTACCTTACATTTACAGTAGGTTGAACTTACTCAGTAACTCTTGACCTGCATGTACTTGTTTTTATAGCTGATGAGATATATCAATATATAAAAATAGATAATATTGATATCAACTATCAACTACTATTAGCTTCTACAGTACTAGATGTGCTTTCTAGAAGGCAACATTGATATGTTTACGTCAACACAACAATGTTTAGCCTACCAGACAGACGCTGTTGTTAGTCGTCTACAAATGCAGTTTCACATCAGCTTTGGGTTATAGTTGACATACTGATGAACTAGTAGCAAGGTTGAAATAAACAGAAAAAGAGATACAAATGTCAGGTATTCAGTATAAATGAGAGTGTGAGAAGAATTATCAGTCACTAAGAAATAAAATGAGAGCGTGTTAAACTGAAACCTTCACAGACCTCACAAAAAAACTCAACAGTGCAACTGAAGATACACAGCAAGTAAAAACACAGAATATGCATTTCAGGCAGAAATAATTGGGGGTGATGGTTTCTTGTCTCTGCCTCAATCTACTTCACTCCTGTAGCAAACAGATTGAAGTCAGGTCAGCTTGATGAGTGATAAAATGTTCAATTTACAATGTAAAATAACCATGTTTCATTGAATTTTGGTGGGATGGCCAAGCTAGACATTTAGCATTGCAGTTAGTTGTTCACATCACCTGTTACTCTACAGTTGAGGACCTAAAAACACTCATGCCATCTGTTTGTGTGTGTGTGTGTGTGTGTGTGTGTGTGTGTGTGTGTGCGTGTGTGTGTGTGTATTTCCACTATGCAGCATATTTTCCATCCTCTCTGCCATCCTGCTCCTCGGCAACGTGACGTACAAACTGTCAAAGGACACTGAAGTCCTGGAGGTCGGACCTGCTGAAGTTTTGTCCACACTGTCTGACCTGCTCAAAGTACGTTCCTAAAGTGAAACGGTTGATTATGTATGCTAACCGATGATACACTTATACACTGCTAAATCATCATCTGGATTTATTATCTACAGTCTCCAGTTGATTTAGTATATAGTATTTCTAGTGCTAGTTCAACAAAACCCTCACTACACCTGAAATGGCTCTCTGTATTGTTTAAGAACAAACGTGTTTGAACCTGTTCTGTTTGTCAAATACAGTAGTTAGTAGAGATTGTGGATTATTAGTGTGTTACAGTATTGTGGAACTGTTTTTTTCTAGGTGAAAAAGGAGCTGCTCGTGAAGACTTTGACCAAGAGGAGAGTAGTGCCTGCCAACGCCAACATGGTTTTACAGTACACACTACAAGAGGTATAGAGTTTAAATTTAGTATTAGGGCTGCCCCCTTAAGTTTAATTATTACATATATTGATAATCCTGTGTCTGGTATTGTGGTCTGCATGAAATTTAAAGTTGTTACCACCTTTTTTTTCATTTGAGTTAAAGTTTGTTTGGTGTTTCTGTGCATTTAGGCCTCCACCGCGCGGGACTCCATGGCCAAGTCTTTATACAGTGCTCTGTTTGACTGGATCATCCTTCACATCAACCATGCAATGCTCAATAGACGAGACCTGGAGGATTCAGTCTCTGTAAGTCACATGATGCAATTTAGGGCTGCACTATTTAGTAAAAAAAAAATTGCTATACTGACTGCAGGAGGCCTACATTTTTACTCACTTGAGAGGGTGAAATGTTTTCAATGGTTCTCCTCAAAAAAATAAATCTGCATGATTTTGACTTCAAAGTGAATTTGCTGTAGGTTTAGCAGTAATATTCAGAATTAATGTAGCTAATTAATTACATTATCATGCTCCAGTACGCTGCCTTTTGTATGTTGCTTATGAAGTGTCCCGTTTGCTGTTTTGTTTTTAGCGTTTGTCCATCGGTGTTCTGGATATGTTTGGATTTGAGAACCTCCAGACAAACAGCTTTGAGCAGCTGTGCATCAACTACACCAATGAGAAACTGCAGTTTTACATCAACCAGCACATCTTCAAGCTTGAGCAAGTAGGTGTTTTTCATTAACATTTTTCACAACGTTTAGGGGCAGTTAGTATTCATTCTTTATTTCAATTCGACATGACCGGCACTTTTTATTGGATGTCCTGGCTTTGTAGACTGTGCAGTCACTCTGAAAAAGTCTTAATATATCAAACTTCTGATGTACTGTAGTGTTTTACATAATAAAGTCAGTTCTAGCATTCCTAAATGTTTCTTGGTGCTTTCATTAGTTTTTTCCATTTTTTATATTATTTTTGGCATTAAGGACTGGTTACTATTTTAGCCGTCTGTTCTGTATGTTTCTCTATGTCCTCATTTCTGTATGCACTGTTTGGCCGTTAATAATACGTCTCTTCATCAGTGACACCGAGTCAAATTGATTTACATTTACCTCACCTGAGTAACCTGATTATGCAATTAAAATATATTCCAGGAAGATTATGTGTCAGAGGGCATCACCTGGCAAAACATCAACTACACTGACAACAGTGGCTGCATTCAGCTGATCAGCATGAAGCCATCCGGACTCTTTGACCTGCTGGATAAGGAGAGCAAGTAGGTGAACTTGGCAAAAAATCCTGCCGAAAATCCTGAAACTTGTGATAAATTTCTACAGCGGTGCATAGTACAAAACAACACGTCCCGGCTCCACACGGAGCTTCAGGCTCATAACGTTCAATGCCATGGCGCTCGTAACGATGAGTGGCAAAGAGGCATGATGACAAACAGTGGGGAATAACTTTTGACGGGGGACAGTGACAGTGGCCGCGAAGCGCTGGAGGGGCATCTTTGAGAAAACAAGTCGCAGCAGGAGGGACCACGGTCTCGGTGAGGCTCACGCCGTGGAGAGCGAGCCCTACAAGGGATACGGTTTCACAGGAGAACCGAGTCTTTCTGCTGCCTGTCGAAGTTGTGGGTTTGGTGGGAGGGGCTTAGCGGAGTGATACGAGGCAGCAGAGAGAGAGGCGGAAGGTTTTGCCTAGGTTGCACAGATTTTGCCTACCCCAGCTTTAATAACACTAAATACATATTCAATAAATCGCAACTAACAGGAACTACCTAGAAGTATTACTGGATGATACAGTTTAAATCAAAGTCATGATATTTTTTTCTGTGATGTTGATATACGATTAGTAAGCAAATCTGCATCCATGATCATTTCAAATGTATATCAACCAAGTCGGTCTCATTTTCTTTCCCACATATAACATGTTGGTATTGATATTCTTTCCTTCTCTCTGTGTATCTTCAGCCTCCCTCAGGCCACAGATGAAACCCTGTTGGACAAGTTCAAGCAGCGGCATTGGGACAACGCATTCTTTGTACCCCCTTCAAACGCAGAGAAGACTTTTGTCATTCAACACTTTGCTGGGAGGGTTAAATATCACATCAAGGTGGAGTAAATTTCCCACACTGCAAACATTTTTACTCTACACAGTAAATAATAATACATTTACATACACCTGCATTTGAAATTCAGTAAATGTATCATTCAGCTCAACCACTGTAACATAGTGCTGGTCTGCAGTAGCCTGGTTAGATAAGCCACCGTGGGAAAACCCTGGAAAATCTTTGTGATCTGAGAGAATGATTAATGCTGCTCCCACCCCCAAGAAGCACTGTGAAGTTCAAAGTTGGGAATACATGTAACAAATGTGGAGCGCCACAGATTCCCCTTTTGTGTAACTACGGCAAGAATAAAGGTGTACAGCATGTTAATCGTGATTCTTCTTGTTCTTCAGGGTTTCCGGCAGAAAAACACAGAGCACATGCGTCCTGAAATCGTATCACTTCTACGGAGCAGCGAGCGGGCGTTCCTGCATCACTTGGTTGCATCCAGTCCAGAAGCACTGTTCAGATGGGGAGTCCTCCGAGCCACCATTCGCATCCTCACTGTATTCAACAACATGGGACGCCAGCGGAGAGAATTGAGTAGGTAGCTTTAGTTATTAATCGAGCTGCATTTTCAGCTATAACCAGCAGCTAAAATAAATCAGCTTGTAAAACTGTGGATGTGTCTTTGCAGGACAAGCTAGTCGCAGCTTATCAGGAATTACATGTTTGTTTAACTTTGATGATGATTTATGACTGACTTGTTGTATTGTCACCGCTGTAGCTACCAGAAGAGGCTCCCGCAAGTCCCTCAAAGACATGAAACGGCTCAGCAGTCCTATGGACAGGCTGTCCGGGTAAATTTACCACACTGGTGCATTTATAGTGGATTTTACTGCCACTGACATTTCTCTTTCATTTTAAGTTGATTTTCATTTTGATACAACCAAATTAATTCAAACTGGCCATGGGTAATTTTCTGTTTTAGAGAATTAACAATTGATTTAACAGCTGTAGCCGTCAACCATCCAGGTTTCATTCCCAAAACAGGCAAAAAATACTGCATTAAAGTACCTTTTTTTTTTTTCCATTTATTCATTCATTCTCTCACTTATTTATTCTTAGTTAGTTAAGCTTTATTTATTTAGGAAATTTAATTGAGATCAAGATCTCTTTTGCAAGAGAGACCTGAGAACAAATTACACATACACAAGATGACAAGATAATTAACTCACAAACCATCATCACACACGGCCACACTATTAGAAATACAAGCTAGTAAAGTTTTAAAGTCTCTCCGAGGAATGAGTGTCTCCAGTAGTAAAGCACATAGAACTGAAAACCAGTCTTTCCCAGTTCAGAGTTGGTATGAGGAACTTTTAAAGCCAATCTATCTTGTGATCTGGTGTCATGGTTAGTCAGTGGTGACTGCGATGGCTATCTTTTGTAATGAATAGGTCTTAGTTTGTTGCACAGCGGTGGGAGTCTTTCCCAGCATATAGTTGGTGGAAGGCAGGGAAACACCCTCATCATAGTTTCAGTCCATCACAGGACTAAAACAGACAGACAGACATGAAACGTTTCCTGAACACAAATAGTATTCCCTTTGTGTACATTTTTCAAAGACATAGTGACCCAGAGGTAACAACGTATGTGGCTTAACAGTAATGAACACCTGTAAACATGCTTGTCAAAAGGCAAATACACGTACTCTTTGCTGATAAAGTTAAAGTACCTCTCTGACATTTTCAGCAACAGCCTGACTCTGGATTTCTCCTTTGATCGTTCTGATGAACTGCCTCTTGATGTGTTTGAAGACATCTTCGCCAATTACGAAAAGAGAAAGTAAGTGGGCCATATGGCTTTAGTTGAAACACACTGTTTTTGATATGTTATGCTTTGCCTTCTTGCATTTTATTTCCAGAGCTGTGTGTTAAATGGAGCCTCATTTTGTCTGTATTTTCTGCAGGAAAAGTAGAACCGGCAGACAGAAGCAGCTCATTCCAAAGGTGAAGTGTTAGTAATGGGTGCAGTGTTGATGAAGCTCAGTGCTTCTACTTCTACATAGATGTTTGTACATCTTAAAAGTGAATGAGCATTAATTCTGTTGGTTCATTCTTCAATTCATCTGTCTATCTATCATCCACGTGTCCATCCAAAGTCCTTTTGTTTTGGGAGTCAGAAAACTCACAGACTTTATTATGTTTTATTAAACAGAATCTCATGGATTTTCACTCACTCCATCATGTTGTTGGTCTCACCGCACATGACCGAACCGGCAAATTCATCTTCCACCCTCATCGGAAGACAAAGCCCCCCACAATTAGCGTTCAGTTTCAGGTTAGTCCTCTCTGTACCTGCTCTGACTATTGTTGCTCTGTTTCATAAAGTCCAACTTAAATCATGGAGTCACGTGACACACATGTATGTGGTAGGGAAAGAGTCACTTTTACATTTTATTGGATATTTTATCTGAATTTCAGGCAGCATTTTCTGTCCGTTTTTCTTTTCTTTTTTTTGAATACTGGATATTCAGTATAACATTTTGAAATGAAACCTTTATAAATGTTTTTTTTTTTTTTTTAGATATTTGTGATAGAACCTGTAGTCTCAGTGACTGCTTGTCCCTCTCTTCATACTCACTGTCCATGTAGTACATAAGTAGGTTTCAGACTCATGTATCATGGAGTTTGATGTGTTTGAATAAGAATTTAAGTTATTTAACAACAAATAAAGTCCATAAAACGTACTTGAGCTATAGCTGTAATCTCAGGTATTCAGTTCAGTACATTACAAACTACTGTAATTTTGGTTAACTAAACATAGGCCTACTCATGTACTGTACTACAAGAGTAGAGAGAATGAAATGGGAATAGCATAAAAAAAACCTCCATACTGTTCCTTTTATTATAGAAACAAATACAATTTTTAATCTACTATCGTAATAATTCACCATCAACCATCACTCACTGCACTTCTGTATCTCACAGGCCTCGCTCAGAAAGCTGATAGAGACAATTGAAAAAGCTGAGCCATTCTTTATTTTCTGTGTTCGCTCCAACACTGAAAAGGTAACATCATCTGTGAATCTGTAACATCATCCTGGTAAATGTAGTCCTATATGTTGGACTGTACAGTATAACACAGGTCATCATTTGGGAGAATGTTTTGTTTTTACAGAAGGAGCTGCACTTTGATGATAAACTTGTGCGACAGCAAATCAAGTACGCAGGCATACTGCAGATGGTTCGCATCCAGAAGTCTGGCTACAGTGCCAAGTACACACTTGAGGTGGGCAGTCATTCGAGAATGATGCTGTATATTATATATATGTATATAGATATCCCACTTTCCCATACATTCAGGGAATTTACAATAAAAAATAATCCGTCTAACTCACTTCTGTACCTGTCAATGAGAAGAGAGTTAATTTGCACTTCCGATACTGTTTTTCCTTAATGACAGGAATTCGTCGAGAAGTTCAGAATTTTGCTTCCAAAAGGAGCTACAGCAACGCCAGAGCACATAATTGAACTGTTTGAGAGGATGGAGCTGGATAAGACCACCTATCAAATAGGAAAAACCCAGGTCAATATTCTTTATCATATCTGTCATTCAATCTGAGCTTAACTCACCATGAATCTGTGTGTCTCAATGGCCAGAGGATGAAAGTAACGTTGCCATGGTTGGAAAATTACTTCACAATGGGGTCACCCATGAGTACTGCACGTACCCATGTTTCTGTAATGTATTTTGAATTGAAAACATCCAACAAATGACATGACATGCAGGAATTTTGTGAACATCAAGATGTCTGTTAAGCTAAACGGTAAAGGTAAAAAAGGTTTTATTGTCACTGTTTGGAGAACACTGTCATGAATCAGAGAACACGGTCACTGCAGATTGCAGATTTCATGTTTTACAGGAAGTCATAAAAACACATAAAAGTCACATAAGCAGTAATACATGTACTGAAATGTACTACAGATTACACAGTACAAATGTTCCCAGTGGTTTCATCATTCATATGCATCTCTTTCATCTACTCAGGTGTTCCTCAATGAGAAGGAGAGGCAATTGCTCCAAGACACTCTTAACAAAGAAGTGATGCGTCACATCATCATCCTGCAGCGCTGGTTCCGCGTCTGTCTGATAAGGTTGCACTTCCTGCAAAAGAGAGATGCCACTATGATTATACAGGTACCATTTATAGTATAAAATACTGTAAAATAGAAGACAGTTGGAAAGACTACTAGACAATAATCACAGGTTTCCAAGGATGTTGTAGATAGTCGGTCCCCTTGGCTTGCCTGTTTAGTGTCCAAGCAAAAAGAAATATCAAGTCTAAGAACAAATAAAGAACATGACAGCAGACTAAAGTTAACAGAGGATTTCTGGTGTATTTCAGAGGAGCTGGCGTGGGTTTTATGAGAACCAAAACCGAGCTGCTACAGTGATCCAGACAGCATGGAGGAGTTCACTGAATAAGTCAAAGCACCAACATGAGGATGAGGAGAAGACGTCCAAACCGCAGCCTGGACGGGACAGGTATACACACCACTAAACCTACAGGAATTGAATAAAATATCACTTTAGTAGAGTTTACTTGGTTTAAAGGATGTAAAAAGGCAACTGCAGGATTTTAGAATAGAGGCCAACACATGCCAGGTTCCCCAAGACACCTGAAAATGAAAAGTGTAAATATTATATATTATTGTTATTGTTATAATATTGTTGCAACATTAACGACCAACCGGCCTTTACTCAAATCCTGCACATTACACGGATTGCATAGATTTCAAGTCACTCTTTAGATTGATTTTGTGTTCCTCACTCTCAGTAGCACATTTAGCATTAGGCGTGTCTATCTGGCAGTGAATGTTGTGTTGTGCAGGGACATGTGTGCAACAGGTAGAATATTATTCAAAGAAAATGATATGAGCCAATAAATGTTTTTAATTACATTTGAATGGATGGATACTTATCAAACATTTTATCCATTCAATTTGATTATAAAAGAATTGTGACCAAGATATGTACTGAGGAGGACATTTTACTATTGAAAAATGTACCTGCCAGTGCTCTCTGGTGGCCAAATGTTATATAGCATCAACATTTCTTGGTATTTACAGGCCAACATACATGCTGATGCCTATATATCTGTGATAAGCTATAATGGGTTAATATCGGCCCAGATTTTATCCAGTAGTTTTGACTGGACATTTAGGCAATTCTTGTTCAGTTTACTGTATGAGCATTTCAGGTTATATTAGAATAAACCATCAGCATTTATATTATGGATACAGTTGCTGTGATGCCAGTCTGATTTAGTGGTTCTTACATAACAGCTTGACAAAAAGAGAGTTAACGAGGCAGCACAAAGTGGAGCTCAGCCCCAGCAGGACCCAGCAGAGAGCCAGGAGCAGGGATAAGCGAGAAGGCAGAGGATCCCCTCCCCCTCTCAATAGACCCCACTCCTACCCACTGGACCCTAAAGTTGGCAGTGATAATCGCTCCACCAGCCCCTCTAAGGGCAGCCCGCTTCAGCGCTACAAAGATAAGGGGGGCATCAAGGAGAAGGCCGAGAAGTGGAAGGAAAGACAGAGCGATGATTCAAGTCCAGAAACACGCCGACGAGACTATAGGAAAGATGAGTTTCAGTAAGCATCCTAAACTCATAAAAATCTTCCTGGAGCTCTGTTAACATGGCCCCAACAAGCTCTTTTAATAACGTCATAAACTTCCTTTGTGTTTCACCAATCTGAACATATGTTTCTATTTTTCTATCTATCGTGTCTATCTCATGTTACATGGCAATCATTTCTCAAAATATACATCTTGTGTTGTAGTGTGTTTTATTTTAGTACCACAAAAGTCCACAGCTCTGCTCTTATTTCCTTCTGCAACACAGGCTCAAAGGGAAGTCCATGTCTGCTGATGAACTGTCCAAGATCAGCTCATCAGGCTCTGACAGCTCACCCTCTACCAGTGAGGTAACCTTTGTCGATATGTTATTACATAATCCAATGCACTGTTCCGCATCCACAGAACGTTCAATTCATATTTCTTTTTGCTTCTCATATAGTTGTTGTTAGTGTCCTGTACAACAATACATGTTGGCATTGGTTTTTCAAAGTACTGTAGTTATGTGTGCTGTAAGCTGACAAATGAATGGAGGCTCCTTACACATGAATCAAAGAAGGCCTCCCAGTCTGTGCCTCATTACCTTTCCTGGCCCAATTAGGCCAGGGTGCGTCTCCGCAAGCTACCCAAACACAAGCGGCGCTTAGCCCACGCCCGCAGCGGTTTGATGGCTAACTTTGGGGGCTCCACGGACAGTGAGTACTGGAGCTTTCCACTGCCTCCCATCAGCCCCCATGTGCCCAGCCTGAAGAGCTCGGTCAGTACTGTGGATGTCCGGGACCTCAAATTCCTGGTCAAGGTACTGACCGAAGACACGTTTTGAGCAACCACGGCTCTCCTATGCATGCAGGCCTTGCATGTGTATGTCACAAAGTTATTAAAGGTTTCATTGTTCTGGGACTTCTTATTTCTGCCCTGCAGCCCAGGACACAAAAATGAGCTGTTGCTTCCAAAAACCAAGAAGGAAATGTCACATTTCCAAAGCTCATTTCTGATCTTTTTTTGTTTCTTCACCCAACTGAACTGTAGGTCAGCAGGTACAGTTCAGTCTCACTACAGAATATAGTCAGTCGCTTTTATGTCAGTGTTTTTTTGGTCTATTTAAAATTACAGGGGACAGGGATTGTGACGTACAAAAATACTAAATACAAAAACGTCATTATGAATTTGATTAAGGCAATTATCATAAGACAGCCTTTATTAAGTCATGAACACGCCTTAATAATATTTATCTTTTTAATAACAACACATGGTAACTTGTATTGAACTTAAACTATATAGCATCATGCATACTGTATGAACCAATAATTAAATGAACCCATGTTCTTCAGGTTATGGCAATATTCATTATACTTATTCACTATATACAAATAACGTAAACCCCACTGGAATATCATTGATATCTCACAAAAATCACAATCACATCTAATAATTAACCTATAAACCCGGGAATAAGATGTAAAAACTGTAAATTTGTCAATCTCACTTGCGTGTGTAAATAATAAATGTTCATAACACACTGACGCAATGTTATTAATATATGAACTAACTTTGCACATACTAATTAAAGCAAAATAGGTCAGAGTTCAGTTGGTGGCAGGTGACAGTGCAGCAAAATGGTGAAGGACTACGACTATCGTGCTAATATTTTATCATGTTTATGTGATCTGGTTTGGTGGTGGGGGAGCTGTGGTGAATCCGCTGCAGGTGGGGACATGGTGGGGACAGAGGACTAACTCTGTTACTTGGGATGTCAGAACAACATTTTTGGTTTTCCTGTGACAGTTGTTTTTTTCAGAGTTGCTTGTTCACAAGTTTTATACTTTGACTTAAAGCAGGTTCATGTTTTGATACTGTTGCAGATACCAGCAGAGCCTGATGGGTCAAGGTTCAGCCTTCCACCCAGGAGCACCAATGAGGACTCAGCACAACAGGGATCTAACCAATCACAACTCACAACTCCTGACAAGTAAAACCCTTAACTCAGTTCAAAGGAAATTGTTCAAGGTTTTGAGTTTTCAGGACCAGGCTTTATGTTTTTAACAATACTTATGTACGTATGTATGTACTTGATATGTTTCTGCATGGAATTGATACAGACTGTCTTTTCTACAGGATTTGGTTTCTCAGTAAATTCCTGAGAAAGCGGACACCTAAATATTCCCCAGTCTCCCCTTCAGAAAAAGCCGGTAACCAAAACTGATTTCCCAAAGTAGCAACCTTTTTAATGTATTTATTTGTACAATGCAGATATTTTAAATATACACACACCTTGTGAATAACTTGGTGTCTAGAGGAAAGAGGAAAAAAGAGGAAACAATGATAATTGATGATAATTTTTCTTTATGATGTTGGTGTTTGTTTACTGGACCTCACAAGTGGAGTTCATGGTTTAACATCATACATCTCTGGTTACCACACTTTTCCTCTTTACTGCCTTCTGGAGTCTACAGGTGTAAAACTTGAAAGGTCTTCATAACATGCATACATTATTTTGGCTGCACTGAATGTAGAAATATAATTTAGATTCATTTTTATTGAAAGTATCCTATACAGCACCAGTAGACATAGTAGATATATTGTTTAAACTTGTAATTGTCATGTCAGACTAATAATGCCTCATCTCCTTCGTCTGACTGCAGTCACCTTGCCGAGGTACACCCCACATCCTTACCACATGCCAAACCAGCACAGTGACAAGGTCAGGCGAAACCCGACCATTCGAATCAGCCGGGCCACGCGGGTGATGCAGTGGAACACGTCTCTGGACCGTGAGATCACCGACACCAAAGAGCTGCGAAACCTGGACGAATTCCTCGGCAATCAGGTGAGATCTTAACCTGAGGAGGGGAATCTGAAGAACAGCAGATTGCTAACTTTTTAAGTGTTTTATTAATAGCACTTCCAAATCTTGACACACATATGGCTCTCACTTGTTTGTACTGTAGATGTGCAGTTTTTTGCAGCGTTGTGATGTACTGTAGCCCAGTTCTTTTACACAATCTTAGAAGCTACAGAACACACATACTGTATATTTACCACGCACATTCAGCTGTCATGGATGGGGCAGTGTGAGTGGCTGAGGGGAGAGGTGACGGGGATTACTGACAACGACGATGTTGTTAAAAGTGACGTTACGAAATGAAAGTGTAACTGGGAAAAACTCCACTGTAAAATAATAAAATACACTTTTTGATAATGACATTTTGAAATACAAATTACTTTAATAAAATAAAAAGTAATTCCAGTTAAACATTTCATGAGTGGAGTTTTGATAATTTATTCTATTATTTCACAATTTACAGGTCCACTGTATTTATTTACATTAATATTTTGTAATGCCTTATTTACGTGTAAAATCTTATCTTTCATAGAGTTTCATAGTGGAATAGTTTTTCCTAGATAGAAATTGTTATATTTTTATTGTTGTCCAATCTTCAGTGGATCTCTAGCATTTTGGAAAAGAACTCAAGCAAGCTGTATAGGATGGACTATAAATATATATTTTTTAAATAATCCTGTATTCCTGGGGCTCCCTGGTAGCCGAAAGGTTAAGGCACATACCACATAATCCCCCGTTCGATTCCAGCTGGGGGCTTTTGTTGCATGTCATACCCCTCTCTCTTTCTCCCTATCCAATTAAAAAAAACAATCCTGTCTACTGCATGTCCCTCATATTTGTCCTCAGGTGAATGAGCTGCGAACTAGAATAAAAGAGCTGTCACCAACAGAGAGCATCTTCCTCACAGCCACCATGCAGTTCAGAGAGACCATCAAAGGCATGTACTCTGTCCAGGTCAGTTCAACTTCTTCCTCTATACAATATAAAGTTTATTCTAGTAGGAAGAAAGTAGGGGGAACAGTCTTTTACACATTTTACTGGCATGTATCTACCATTCATGATCATTATTATCAGTAAGTTTACAGTGTTTCAGATGTAGATGTAGATTAATTTAAGTTTATTTACAGCTGAAGTCACTTGGAATTGTAAGTCTGCTACTAAATGTTTTAAAAACAAGCCAAATTCAGTGGCTTGAAGGTGGAAAGTAGTCACTAACTGTACTTTTCATGCACACTTTGTGACCAACAGAAGCCCCAAATCGGCTACAAAGATCTGATGAAGGGCTACCACAACACAGTGACCTCACTAGCAGGGTCCAAGCAGCAGGAAGAGGTCTCGCTGGTGGTCAACTTGTTTCAGTCTGTGCTGGACGGCTTTATTAGGGGCGAGATAAAACGAGCGGAGTCTGAACCGACCAAGGTAAATTTGAGAATTTTAGTCAGTTGTCAGTCTCTAAAGTACTTGGTGGGTATAAACTATCACTTGACTCACTCACTCATATATCCCACTTCTGGCTTCTCTCAGGCCACTAAGACGACAAAGAAGAGGAGGAAAAATGACAAATGTGTAAGTTGAATATTTTTACCTGCATTCTGAAGTTTCTGCATTATACATCCAGGTAAATCATCCCAGTGCATTGCCTGTACACCCTCTCTCTACAGCCTAATAGTCCTCTGGATCACCTGTTCAGCACATACCAGGTGAACATTATGCAGTCATGTGACTTGTGCGGCTCCTACATCTGGGGAATGGAGAAAGCCTATATGTGCAGTGGTGAGTTCAAAGAGCTGCAAGACCGTAAAATGTAACGGCATTAAAAAAAATACAAGAGGGACACTATTAAATTGAACTCTTCTGTTTCCTTCTGTTTTTTTATTTTAGCTTGCAAGTTAATATGTCACAATAAATGCCTGAACAAAATCATCACAAATTGCTCGACACGGTGTGCCAGGCAGGTAGGAACTGACATTTTTAAATACTCCTACAAATACAATAGTATGATTGAAACACATCAATTTCTCAAGGCTCCCTGTCCATAAATCCCTCACATATGCTCCTCTTGTCTTTGCTTGTGATAGGATGACAGTATACCAGGCTCCCTTCACTTTGGGGTGCAAGTGTGTGTCCTCACCAGTAAAGCCAACCCTGTGCCCAAAGTGGTGGAGTTGTTGCTGATGCATGTGGAGCTGAACGGCCTCTACACGGAAGGTATTTACCGCAAGTCGGGCTCAGCCTGTCGAGCGAGGGAGCTCCACCAGATTCTGGAGACTGGTAAGAAATTCTTCTTCCTTTTAGGAACCCAACAAATCCAGTCAGCTACAGTCTACTTGACAGGTTAGAGTTCCACATAACATAATGTTCCTTGTGTTATTATCTGGCATCGTTGGTGTGGAGCAAGGACAGCCATAGTCAATGTAATTTTCTCCAACTTTAAGTTCACAGGCACTTTTTGTTATTATTTACCAGAGAGACACTTGAAATTATATGACAGATGTCTCTTAATTTCCTATATTCTCTCAATTTCCTTTCTTTTTTGTCTTTCTTAGTCTAATCTCCTCTGTTAATTTAACTATTTTAAGGAACTCTATACTTCTATCATTATGATGATTAAATTTTTTTATCACATACTTTGCCCGCTGATTGTGTAGACTAAAAAATAATTTCATATACAAATTATTTCGTTTCATCTGTGTGTTCTGGCATCAGATCCGGAGGGAACATGTTTAGACAACTACCCCATCCACACCATCACAGGTCTGGTTAAACGTTGGCTCAGAGAGCTGCCGGACCCCCTCATGACCTTTTCTCTCTACAGCGACTTTCTGCATGCCGTGGGTGAGTAAATATTGATAGCATTTCAATTTTTAAGTGTAAACCAGAAAGGTCTGCATGTGTGCATTTTGTGTCCTTGTTTTGCATTTGCACAAGCACATTCCTGATAAATGAGCTCATTTATCATGTTAGAATCAGTGGATTTGATTTGTTATCTTAGATTGCAAACTAAATGGACCATCTGTTTAATGGTTAGGAGGGAAAATTAGCTATTGCTGTGTAACATTCCTCTAGATTAAGGCAAGCTGGCAGATTTCCAGAAATCCACCTTTTCTTTTCCTGTTTCATACACTGCAGACTGCAACCAAATATTTTCATTATTGATTAGTCTACATATTTCTCGATTAGTCGATAAATCTTTTTGTCCAGTCAGAAAATAGTGAAAGACATGTCCATCACAGTTTCCCAGAGACAAAGGTGACATCTTCAAATGTCCAAAACTCAAATATATTCAGTTTAATATAATATAATTTATAGAATAATACAGTAAAATAATATATAACACACCATATCCCCACATTGGAGAAGCTGCCACTAGTGATTTTTTTGGTGTGGCTCCATGGAAAAATTACTTAAACAATGAATCAATTATCCAAATAATTGCAGAAACATTTTCTGTCAATCAACTGATTGATAAAACGATAGTTGTTTCATCTTCTTGTCATAAATCTTGTCAATAAATTATTTTAAAAATCCTAATATTGGTGTTTACTCTGACAGGTTACTAAAGGTCATTGATCTCCATGTTTGTTTACCCCCAGAGCTGCCAGAGAAAGCTGAGAGAATAAGGGCTGTATACCAAAAGATTGATGAACTTCCTCCTGCTAATTACAACACATTAGAGCGGCTCATCTTTCACCTTGTCAGGTAGGAAGATCTCTATTATTCCCTTCTACTGCTTCTACTCTCAAACTGTAATGCTTGTGTCTTGTGGGTCACTTCTCATAATGATTATTTGATCCTGTTGTTTACCTATGTGTGATAAAAGTCCTGTGAGATTTTGATCTGTTTCTTTTCAGGGTTGCAAAGGAGGAAGAGCACAATAAGATGTCAGCAAGCTCTCTTGCTATTGTGTTTGCCCCCTGCATCCTGCGTTCACCTGATGTCAATGACCCATTCCTTGGTATGAAGGATGTGTCCAGGACAACACTGTGAGTCATACTGCACACTCCCATAACTCTCCACCATCTTCAAGAAGTTTTTATTTTATTTCTTTCTTTTTCTGGCCTACTGAAAAGCCCTGGCTTAAAAATACTGTGTGTGTTCTTGTTAGATACACTGTATGTATTTCTAGAGATGGACATTTTTATGGGGGTATATTCATCTTTGACCGTGTTGTCTGCAGGTGTGTGGAGATCCTGATCGCTGAGCAGTTCAGACGCTACACTGAGAAGATGCAGAATATCCAGGAGCTGGAATACGCAGAGGCCCTGGTTCAAAATCAGCTCAAACTGAGGAGGCAAAACACGGTGAGAGAAAACTACAAGGAAGATGCATCATGAAATAATACCTGGGTCAAGCAGCCTCTGTCAGCACTCTAAATCTAAGTTTTTAAGTTTGTCAATCCGGCTGGAATATTGCAAAGATGCATAATGCATCAAGACAGCACAGTCCATGCCACGGGAAAAAGTATACCAATTCACAGAAACGTACATTAAATTCACTGTCAAGCGCTTTCTTGATTATCTACTTCTGCCAGCAGGTATTGTTTAATTTCATATAAATCTGAGGAAAGTTGCATTCAGGAAATTAACATCCTCCTTTATATTGATTTTAATCCACACATTTACACCTGGGAGATGGCCAGTATAAGACAGAGTCAGCAACACTCACCTCATGCTTAATGCACAGTTTATGCAAAGAAAAACTCAAAATCTCAACCTTTTTTGCATTGAAATGACTCGATAGCTAAACTTCTGAAACATTCTAAAGAGTAGATTACAGTAGTTGAAAAGTGGCTCGTTTTCTGAATAAAATCCATCTGATTTGAGCCAGTGTCGTCATTCATCAGCTGACACCAAACGACTACTCTGATCTCTGTGCAGGTTGTTGAAAAGCCTTCAGAGCTGGAAGTTCCAGCACAAATACAGATGGATGAAACAGAGAAGACCCTCATCGATAGGATCAAGTCCATCAAGCAGGAAAAGTGAGTGGAGATTTTTTTCACTGGAGTGTGCGGAATGCCTTTAAATGAATTTGAATAATAATATCTTGTTTTGTTATTTTCAGGGTGGACTTGGCCTGCAGGTTACCTGACCTGGAGGAGGAGAACTCTGACAACGACAACCTGGACTCGTTGTCGTCGATGAGCACAGAGAGCCTAGAAGACCGCCTGGAGAGCCTGGACTCGGAAGGTCAGTAGGGAGGTAAGGTACCTTCACCTTCCTCTAGGGTTTAAGAAGGCAACTCACTAATAAAGTTAATACGATTATATAGTTTTTTAATGTCCCCCCAAGATGATACATGGTATGATGGATAATATGTCCTCATGACAGCTGTCTGTCTGTGTGTAGAAAAAACATGAGGACCAACACGACAGAACCATTATACTTAAGGGTTCAGTATGCTTGAAACTTACTGGATCGTACAGCGCGTCATCCGACATGTCGTTCAACCAAGTATAAAGGTGTTCAGACCGAAATCAGCCCTGTGTTGGTGGGGGTGTGTTGCTTAGGTACCAGTGAGACATGAAACACGATCCAGGAAGTCTATGTAGAGTAACACATTAATGCATTTAAAAACTGATCAGATGCCAAAACACTGCACAACAGTTTATAATACTCAGAGACAGGGTATTAAAACTGTGGAAAGTTATCATGGTGGCAACTATTTTATCTTTAATTACGACGATTGTGTCATGTTATAAAGTAATCTACCAGGAATGTGCGCTTACATGTTTTTGATTGGCCATTGCAGCAAAAGTTGAGCCATGTTCAACTTTTTTTGCTGGAGGACCCTGCATTTTTTTAATTTATTTTTTTGCAGAGGCCCTCTATGTTGGCATCCCTGCTGCGTTACTGGACTGGCCTCATTCAAATAAATGAGAGGGCTGCATTTTTTCTCTTTTGTGTCTTCTGCGTGTCCTCAAAGACACTCATGGTGTTGCACTTGGTTGTTCACATGAAACTGATGGAATTGGTTGTGTGAAGAATAAAAAAGAGGGCTTGAGAGAGAAGTTCAAACTCCGCTGTACTATCACACCTCCGCACATTTGGCCAAAAAGTGGACGTCATTCTCCGATTGTCTGTCAAACACAGCCCCTCCAATGCATACGAAATAATTTGTTTAGAGCATACTGAAGCCTTTAGACTATCCAACAAGCACTTTATTTGAAGCACACTGAGGCCCTGAGAAAGTAGTCCAACTCCATATCCTCTTTAACCCTACAGACTGTGTGCCCTCATTAGAATAACTGGTTGTATTTATATCAAGCATTGTTTGTTTATTGTTTCCATAAATACGCCACAGTATCAAACCAACACAGGAACTTGGGGTTGAGTGTGTGTGTGTGTGTGTGTGTGCGCTACAAGCTCATAGCAAATATGTTTACTATTCTGATGTTTCTATTACCAGGAAAGGTGACCATGCGATTGAAAACCCAGACGTCCGACTGCCCGTCTAAACCTCCTGACCTGGCGCAGAGAGTCAGAAGTCTGATGGCTCAGACAGATGATGATCTGAGAGAGTTCGCACCAGGACAAAAGACAGATGTCACCCAATCCATGTGCTTCCTTCCAAGCCAAGACAACTCCTCCCCAACGGACAAGCCCCAGGTCACCAGAAAGACTTTAAATGGGAGCTTTGACGACCTGGACATCCCTTACATCGATGACGATGAAGATCTAACCTGAGCATAATGCCCCAAATTGTAATAATTGGAATATTCTCAAGTATGCGTTAATAGAAGACTTGTTATGTCAAAAAGGAACTGTGCGCCTAGTTTTATAGACATTTCTATTTGTCAGTGCTGCTATGGAAACAAAATGCTTTGAGAATTTATATGTATTTAATGGGAGATCGTACAGACTCTCAGTCCCTTTAGATCTGGAAAAGACCTAACAGACCTACTCAGCCTCTTTATACCAATACACTGTGTGTGATTTTACACATATTTCAGAATTGTACAGTACACATTTTATAAAAGGTAGGTATTTTGGACCAGTTCTGTGAAGCTGTGCGACTGTAACCAGCTGTGGATACAAGTGCCTCCTTTACTTATGGACATTATTCTGAGCTTGATCACTGTGGTACTAATGGGACTTTATGGTGTTTGTGGGGGAAAACAATGTCTTGTAAGTGTTCCAAAAAAGTTAATAGGAGAATAAGAGTGATTCTCTATTGTACAGAGTGACATTGCATTGTTGTGCATCTGAAACAGTTCAGTAGTGTTTTTCTGCTTTTCATTTTCCTCTGGTACATACTGCTGACTGACCACTGATTCAGTATAAAACCTGTAAAGGGAACGGTCATATTGCTGCCTTTTAGACTGACTGAAAATACTTCCATCTATCACTTTTGTTGGTATTGCAAGACTGTGCAGTTTCACCAAGTAAAGGTTTTGTCCGTACATGTCAGGTTTTTTTAAAATATGCATGCCTGTACATTTTATAAGGGGTACGAATAATGCATATTGGGGTTAACATCCTCCGAGTTTGACTATTCTCACCAACTGAAATAAACGGACCATTTTCAAATGTCTCCTGCTGTAATACAAATGACTACACTTGTAAAATGACTATAACCAATAATGCAGCAAATAGATATATTAGCTATTCAAAATACAGCTGGAACCACCATTTAAACTTATATACTGTAATATGAGAAAACTGTAAAATTGTACTTCAGGTGGAAGTTTTAAAGAGAAAAGAGATCATGAATGAAAATAATACCTACAGCAGACCATTCTGGGCAAAATAGTGATTTTCTATTTAATGTGACTGACATGTTATTCCAAAGTGTGTAATTACGGGTAACTATATTACAGAAATTGAATAACTTGTTAATGTTCATTTTTGAGTCATTAAACCTAATGAAATATGAATTCCAGACTTAAACTAATGCTGTTACGGTTCAAATCTTTTAGACTACTAGCTGGTCAGAAACCCCTTCTGCTCCTGGTGAAATTACTCTCTCTAGATCAGAAAGGTTTAAATTAGGCTCTTATTATTTATGATATTAAATCCCTAGTTTGAGCTTTACTAAGTGTGCAATTCAGGAGTTTTTTTTAGTGACTCACTACAAATTTCTTACAGCTGCACACACCCTGTGGCAGATCTCCAGCACAAAAGGTTTCATTTTGAATCATTTCCCACCACATTCTTTTCTCAGAAATCTGAAACTTGGTGAGCACCACTCATATCCATTCTGAAATGTGTTTTATGGACTCCACTTTCCATAGTTCTTGGTTATCCTCTAAAATTATGGATATTGTGCCACAGAATGCTCTTCTACATGGATTAATGAATTGGATCATTAATTTGATGACCTTTGTGCCTAATGTGTGTAAATGGAATGAGAGTCTACCTAGTTTAACATATTTTGAGATATTTCTATTTCTCAATTTAATAAAACGTAAAGCTCTACAGGCATTGTTTGCTTTGATGGTGTGCCACCTTTTTTCTTCTTTTGAACAGATTTCTAACATGGTGCTACACACATTAGTGTAAGAAAATGTAGATTGAAGGACTTGCAACCTTCCATTTGCAACAATGGGTGTGGTATTTAATATCCACAATTAAATTGAGATTATTTAAATTGGCTATGTCTGTTTCTACTTGATTGATGACAGTAGATTTAAAGTGAATTTTGGGGGATTATCATAATTATTTAAAGTGATTGAGCTGTGGATATCACATTTGTCATATTTTTGAAAAAAACTGTTTTTATTATATGTCAATGGCAAGGCAAGGGAAGGCAACTTTATTTGTATAGCACATTTCATACACCAGGGCAATTCAATGTGCTTTACAGGGTGATAAAAATACAGCCAAATGGTACATGTTATTACTGAATTGTTACTGAATTGATTTTCGGGTCGTTGAAGTTGCTGAACATCTTGTACACTTTCTTTGTAAACAAAGCCAGCCCACTCACCATATAAGGGATTTCCTCTTTGTACACGAACCCGCGGTGTGGTCTTCACAAATCACCATTTGAGGATAAATAGCACCAACGTTTTTCTAAACCAATCAGACGCACAGTTTGGACTATCGCTTTCATCAGGCAGCCAATCGTTGAGCGGTGTTGCAATGGAAGGGCGGGTCAAAGTTTAGTTCAGGAAGACGGGTTGAAGTGAGGTGGGGATGAGAAATCATCATTTCGTTAGCTCGCTGCTAGCTGCCAGCTGCCTGAAGCCGACTGCCGTGGTGTTATGAGCGTAGTAGCCGCAATCAGTAGATTATTTTATTTTTAATAGGTGCAACAATGACCCTCTGACACCAAGAATGGACATAAGTTAACAATGACGGGGGAGAAAAAGAAGAAAAAGCGGCTGAACCGCAGCATTCTTCTTGCAAAAAAAATTATAATAAAAGATGGAGGAAGTGTGAGTTAAATATTTATTTATCTTCGTTAACTTAGCTTGTCTCTGGGCGAAACTGGCTCTCAGCCGCTGAAGTTAGTTAGTAGCATTGTTTATTTCATGAAAACGTAGCAGTCGAAACAGCATTTGTTTATGGCTTTCTGTCTTCGATGGTTTGCTCCAACGGATAATGTTGACCGTTAGCTGGGTCCGCCTCGCAAACTGGCTAGCTTGCACAGCTAGCTATGAAGTAGCATTAGCTAATGTTAGCGGCCTACGTTTGCTAGTCGTTTACACGTCAGCTCAGGTAACGCTAGCTGGCTAAAGTCAACGTTAGCTGTGTTTTTGTTTATCGACTTTATTCCGTTACACTTAATATTAGCTTATGTAACTTAAACCAGTACTTAATGTTAACGGTATCTCACTTATGTTCAGATCTTGTAGAAATTTCGTGTGACAGTGCATCACAAGAGGCACAAACTGGGGCTAGGGTTAACATTAGCTCACTAGCATATGTGTTTAATTGGGGTTATTTTTTGCCCTGTTACGATATACAGATAATATCGTTAGCTAGCTCTAACCTACTTTTTGTACTACCTAGCTATTTGTTTAAGAGACAAGGCAAGGTAACTTGTCAGAAAACGAAAGAGATCTTTAGTCGATAATGTTTCTAAAAGGGCGAAGGCAAGATATTTAAACACTGGGTTTGGTAACGTTGGCCGAAGACAAGCAAACACAACGTTTAAGTCAACATTCCGGGCAAGTAAAAAAATTTACTGCTAAAGCTAAGCTGTCAGCTGTGTAACGAAACAGTTTATAATCATATGATGGCTGTTCAGAATATGGTGCTAATGATTGGTTAAATATCAGTCAGGGCACATTTATACTCCTTTCTATCGTCATGGACACCTGTAGTCCAGGTATGATGAAACTGTCCTATACTGTGATAAGATGCCCTTAACTGGAAGTATCCAACTTCCTCAATAGGCAGATCGAATGGTCACTAACTATCATATCAGGGATTCTAGTTATGTGAATCATTTAGATGGTGGAAGTGATGATTGTCCCAAATTAGGCTATTGGCAAAGAGTGAGTATGGCAGGATTGTTATAAATACAGGGAGGCATCAGTGCTGGTTATGTAATCAGTTGAGCAGCTATGCTAAACATGCTGGATATCCATATGAAGACACACAGAATTGTAATAATAATGAAGAGAACCAGAAACGGTTATTTTTCCTCATGGTCCTGTCATCCTGATGACAGCCGTATGTCTGCAAATATTTTAAAAACCTGACATGATGTGGCTCTATTCCAATGAGGTCCTTAGTTCAGATCATTGTTATTGCCTTACTGTATTACTGCAGCTAGTTCTGACCACTCAGCCATTAAGAATTCACAACATCCAGCCATAGCATCTATTAGGCTTAGACACTCTCTAGTCAATAGTAGAATGTGATCTCTGAAGAAGTAGCTGGTCGTCAATGGAGAGGAAGTTGCAACATCCATATAATGAGATGGTTATGTTCTTCATTTTCTCACTAAAGCAGGTGGTGAGATCATAGACTTGTCATAGAACAAAAAGGGTAGGGAGTTTCCTCTCATTTGCGGCTTGCGCCCCAATCGGTCATACCCAGACCTGTAGACTGGTTTTCTGTGATGCTTTCATCCTCTCCACGTGGGGAAATGACAAACCACATGAGCAAGTAAACTAGCAGCTAGTGTCTTTTTTTAAGTTGGCCCTGGCCTACTTTACAATCTCCACAATCATCACACCTCGCAGTGTTTCCTGCCAAAGATCCTGCTCAGCGTCCATGCTAACTCCATCACATTTTCTCTTCACCTTACAGACTTGTATAGATTTTACTGTGCTGCAGTAAAGTTACTTCTTCTCAAGGGAATGGGTTTTGTGCAAGTTAAAAGGATGTGTATTTGTGTTTTATTCATTACAGATATAGGTCTGTGTTTAGAGTGACCCAGTAAACTATAGCACAGAACATTTAATTGTTTTATCTGTTGGATTAAACAGTTTGTTTCCTAGTTGTGAAATTTAAATGAAGAAACGCTTTACTTAAATACTGAAGAATTTTGTTAATAATTAATTTTAACATCTGAAATATTGTGCCAATAAAAAGGCTCTCTTGTTTCAGTCTGTGCATTTACTTGTACTCAACAAAATTCATTTGTAATCAGAGTAAGGCAATATAACTAATACTGCAGATGACATGTAAACAGCTTAACCGTGTTGTCTCACTCACGTTAATGTCGTAATTAGAGTAAGTACGGCTGGATTAATAGAGCCACAGTGGTCGCCTGCTTTTAAATTAGTCTTGGCATGTATGCAGCTTAGTCGCTTTTTGTTTTGGGATTTTGATACTGCACAGGCACCACAGAGCTCATGTTGTAGAATAGATACAAAGCAGTGTGTTGGAGAAAAAATAGCAGAATGGCTTGTGGTAGTATAAAAAATAAAACAGCTTCATTTTGGGAGCAGATATACAGGTTTATAGTTATAGTCAGTTCTCTGTTTATCAGAGTTTATCAGTGTAGAAAACGATACAAGTTTCATTATGCTCTTATTTACTGATTGTCTGCAGGATACAGCACATTTTTTCTGACTATCTGGCAACTTGTAAACTTAAGGGAGCTACCGTGAATCATGTAAATTCCTTGTTCAGAAATTGCCCTTACTTTTTATTTACAGCAATCAAATTATTTGTGGATGTAAATCTACAGATGTGTTTACATTGTGTACTCTGAGTCTGTTGTGTCCTGTGAGCAGATTTCAATAGTTATATGAAGGAAATAAAAATTAGAATTTCACTTCAAGAAAAAAGACCAAGTTTTTAGCCAAGAGTAGCGGCTTGTTTAATTCAACATTCAGCGCTGTATTGGCTAAATCAAAATTCATTTCTCTCAGTTGGGTAATTTCTCTTACCCAACTGCGGGCTGTCCCACAAGATCAGGTGCTGCAGTGTCTTGTATCATTAGGAGAACGCTGCCTTGAAATGCATTCCAGTTTAAGGTTCGATCTGCTAAAGTATTACCATTAACAGGCACTTTGATGCATGCAAAAATGTTTGTTGCTTCTCAGCTAATTACCTTTCTATTCGCATGTGTCTCTCTCTCTGTCTCCATCCAGCCTCAGGGAATCGGTGAGCCCAGTGTTTACCATGCTGTGGTGGTCATCTTCCTGGAGTTTTTTGCATGGGGTCTCCTTACCACCCCGATGCTCACGGTAAGCCCAGATACAGACACTCTCACATAGACACACTGTTATGTAAACTGGCATAACGGTTTGTAATATGTTCATACGCCTGCACCTCTCCTCTCTGGAAACCTAGCCAAAGAGTGGCATTTCCCATTGACTGGAATCGCACAAGGCCCATCAGTGTCTATGAATGATTGAATTCCTAATGAGATGAGCGGGTGACGCAGTTTTGCTTTTTGTGCGTATGTGTTGGCAGATGTTTGCCAAGCGCTAATGGACTGAGAAATATGAAAAGAGCATCAAACAGTTGTATTGTCTGAGCACCAGTTCTTTGTTGAACAGGCTTATCAGGGGGTCACTGGTTTGTGTTGTCAGGCCACAGCACAGATGCCTGCCAGGCAAACAACACACATTCACCTTAGTACACTGCAGAGTAGTATGGTTTAAGTATTTGCTACAGGTGACTCGAACAGCCTTATCTAGAGGAGTTTCATCCCAAAATGTGACCTGTGTTTTTGAAAAATGTTGGTACCAGAAAATCACACAGATGATTGTTTCCTCAAAAACAGATCAGAAAATCACCTGTCAATAATTAAAAAACACAGATGATTGTTTCCTCAAAAACAGATCAGAAAATCACCTGTCAATAATTAAAAAACACAGATGATTGTTTCCTCAAAAACAGATCAGAAAATCACCTGTCAATAATTAAAAAACACAGATGATTGTTTCCTCAAAAACAGATCAGAAAATCACCTGTCAATAATTAAAAAACACAGATGATTGTTTCCTCAAAAACAGATCAGAAAATCATCTGTCAATAATTAAAAA